>JAJPUD010009734.1:0-70958 GCA_023553655.1 Myrmecobius fasciatus | reverse complement strand
GGAGGGAGGAGGGAAGAGGGAGGAGGGAGGAGGCGGGGAGGACTAAGAGCGAGCAAGCAAGCGAGAGAGAAGAGGGAGGAGAGGGGGGTTCCGAGAGAGCACGGGAAGGGAGCTGGGGGAGAGGAAAGGAGCCAGAGAGAGAGAAAGCGAACACAGCGGGACCCGCCCCCCTTTTCCTCTTGCCCCCCCGCCCCCCGCAGCGAGGGCAGCAGGACCCGGTGGGCGGGCGTGTGGCCCCCGGGCAGCTGGGGGGGTGGGGGGCGGGGTTGGGGAGGGGGGAGGGGGGATATGGCCGCGGTGCCCAACGGAGTATCGGCGCCGCCAGCCGGCCCCGGCCCCGGCTTCAGCACCACGGACAGCGGCGTCGTCGGAGGTGGTGGTGGTGGTGGTGGTGGCGGCGGTGGCGGGGGCTCGGGCAGGATGACCGGGCTCAGCCCTGGGCACGGCCCCGGCCCCGTGATCCCCATGAAGGACCACGACGCCATCAAGCTGTTTGTGGGGCAGATTCCCCGGAACCTGGACGAGAAGGATCTCAAGCCCCTGTTTGAAGAGTTCGGCAAAATCTACGAGCTGACGGTGCTGAAGGACAGGTTCACGGGTGTGCACAAAGGTGGGCTGCCGAAACCGACCCCCACTCATTCTGGAGCCCCTCACATCAGACCTCTAACCTACCCCAACTCCAGATCCCTCATTACCCTACCTACCCTCACTCCAGATGCCGGACATCCACCCTAAAACCCCTGAACTTCCCATTCCGGTCCTTGAATCACACCCACTCCAGAATCTGTCCCCCACACTCTGGGCATCCCTACACGTGATCCCTCACCCCATTTCCATTACTAACATCTTAGAAACTCCATTCCCCTTTTTCTCCAGGCCTTGGAGCTCTCGAGGCTATCCAAATCTTGCCTGCACCCTCCACTTTGGATTCCAACCCCCCCCCAAAAAAAAGCTCTCCTGATACCCTTTTACTGGGTTCCTTAAATCCAGAAACCCATGCTTAACCCCACATTCCTTATTCTATACCCCTTCGGATCTTGCCACTCTCTAACCTCAGCCTTTTCTTAACTCAGGTCCTAATATCCTCTGCACCTCAACTACTTAACTCTTCCTTCTGAATCCCCCAAACCCTGTTTTGATCTCCAAGTACAAACCATTCTCCCTAGTACCTTTGAACTTCAATTTGAGACAGCTTCTTTGATAATCAGACCTTAACTCCAATTCCTTCAATCCAGGTCCTAAACTTCCTTTTCCAAACAAAATATGACGATGACAGTTTCCAAAACCCAAGGCTCCCACCTTCAGATTTATGGGGCCTAACCTAAACCTTTACTTCCCATTGCCCATTTTTTTTAGTCTAAGTTCCAATCCCCTTTCAGGACCTATACATACTCCTGACTGAACCCCCAAAAGCCCTTTATCCCATATCCTCAGACTCCAGTTTGGAACACTGATCTGTCAACCCGACCCCCTACTGCCTTCTTATTCCCAACTCAATCAACTGCCCCTAGCTTCCCGTAAGCCTACCTCACTCCCTCATATTTCCTTTTATCTTCTAATCCAGTCCTTGAATGCCTCCCTTATCCTCCCTCTCTATTCCCCTTGTGCTTTCTTCCCAGCACCCCCTTGCTCCTCCCTCTCCATCTTCTAAATCCTCTTTATCTCTCCCTGATTCTCCATTTCCCCTCCCCCACTTTCCTCAGAAACTCATCCTGGGGCTGAATTTGGGGCTGGGAAAAGTGGACGGAGTTAGCTTGAGTGGTTTTGATTGAGAAAGGGGGTGAGCTTATAAGAGGAAGCAGACGGTCGGTGTCTTCAGACACCTGCCCACCTGCCTGTCACACCTCATGACATTTCCTCCCCCACCTCCAACTCCTTTCCGGACCCATCATCAGCCTCCTGGGAACTCAGCTGGAATGGGTTGGAGAGGGGGCTGGGGTTGTCTTGCTGGCCACACCCCTTCATCTGGGTGGGGTATGTGGGAGGGAGGGAGGTGGCTTGTTTACATCCAGGGGAAAAGTCCGCCCTGGGAAGTGAGAGGAAACAAGTACAAGAAGCCACTGAGCCAGCGCAGCACTGAAACAGAAAAGTGAGGGGCTAGAACCTGGGAGGCATGCTGTTGGCATCTGCAGCCTCTGAGTTCTGTAGTTACTATGGGAGGGAACCCATAACACTTCCCAATCATTTTCTTCAGACAACATGTTAAAGTGGAAATGTTTTATGAGCTATTTTCCTCTGAAAAGTCCAAGAGAAAAGAGACCCAAGGGTGATAGTTGAGCCAAGAGCAAAGGAATCTTTGATATGGGAAGTCGTATGTCAGAGCCCCCTACTCAACACCCTCCTCCCCTGCTCCATTTAGACAGCTTCTCTTGGGAGGAGAGCTTCCCTTAGTGGAAAGACTCTTGAGAAGTAGCAGTGATTTCAGGACAGGACAGGAAAGGGGCATCTCTCACTTTCCTTTCCTCCCAAGGAAGCAACTTCCTTCCCCTCTCTGTGCTGCCCTAAGTTCCAAAGAAAAAAATAATAATACTGTGCAATTGGACAAGCCCCTTCTCATCCAAGCCAAATTCCTTCTAAAAGCCACCATATAACTATATGACCTTCTGCCTGTCTTCTTGTCCATCTATTCCTTCTCTATTCTCTCCCACTCTTCCTCTTTCCCTCCATTCATCCATACTTAACGATTTTCATCTATCAATCCATTTAATTCTTTCTGCTTATCCATTCCTATTTCTCTCTATTCATCTATCTCTCCACCTAAGTCTCTTCCATTTGACTATGTTTCTATTTTTCAATATGTCCAATTATCTTTCTATTTAGCAGTACTTCTTCCAGCTTGTGTTTCTGGCTGTCTCACTATATATTTATCTATTGGTCTGCTTCCCTAACTGACTGTCTGGCTATCTATCTTATGAATTCACCTGTCCATCTCTGTCTCTCTGTCACACGTATATATATGTATGTGTATATATATGTCCTTCTTTTCCAAAAGGGAATTAAATGTCTAGGACTCCTGATGAAACTCAAATTCAAGAGACTGCTTTAGTCAAAACATGCTTTCAGCCATTCATAGGAAAGACCCTTTGCTTTTAAAATGTTGGAGGGGCCATTGAACCTTTTCTGATATCTGAGATCATGATCATGGAATCAGCTAATATACATTTTATTAGAACTAGGTAGTCAGATATTATTGGAACTAAGGTTCATTGGTCAAGCTAACCAATGCAGGGGAGCTTTGTCTGGGAAGATCTTGCCTGACAGATTTATTCAAAGGGACCCCTTGAAATTCTCATCTTTCAAGAACCAAAACCCTTAATAATTTTTACTTAGCTCCTGAAGTAAAATGATTATATAAGGAAGCCATCATGGTATAGCAGAAGAAAATAGCCTAGTAGTGAGAATATCTGGACTCTAGCATTGGTTTGACCACTCCTTAGCCATATCATCTTGAGTGTGTTACTTCTCTCTGAGTCTCAGTTTTCTCACCTATAAAATGGTAATCATAATCTATTGCCTATCTTTCTCAGGAAAACCAAACTCATTAAAGGTGAATTGGGCTTTTACTCATTTTTCACATTTGAAATGGAAAGCATTTTGAAGAATGGCAAAAGATTATGTGAATGTCAATTATTATTCTTATTAATAAGAGTTAGCTGTGCAGTCTCAGGCACTTCTTTTTTTCTTTCTGGACCTCATTTTCTTCATCTGAGAACTAAAAGTGTTCTACTGGATGACTTCTAAGGCTCCCAAAGTTTTAAGATTCTTTTAATTATTTAACAATTCACTCACTCAACAAACAATACTTACTTCCAGTAAATACCGACAAAAAAAACAAAATTTAAATTAGATAAGGTCTCTGCCCTCACAAAGTTTATAGTTCTTTAACACAAATGATTATACAGTAAAATATTATGTAACTAGTGCATTAAAGAGGTGTAAAACAGAAAAACCAAACAGTGAAAGTCATTCCTAATCCAGTGAGATCACAGCAAGCTTCATGGAAGAGGCAGCTTTTGAATTAGGTCTTAAAATATAGGTAAGAACCATTAGGAGAAGACAGGAAGAAAGCATATTTTATTCATTTGATACATCATGAGTAAAACTTGGTGGGCTCGAAAGCAGAGAGGGGTCCAATTTGTCTAGAGCACTAAGTTGATGTAGGGAAGCAATTTAACAATGAAATGACTGAAAAGATAAGGTGGTACTGATTGTGGAAGATTTTGAATGTCAGGCAGATTATGAACTTTACCCAAAAGGCAATGAGGAGCCACTGAAAATTTTTGAACAGAAAACAATACAACCAAATAGATTTATCATTTAGAAATATTATTCTGGCAGCTATATGAAGGTTAAATTGTGTAGCAGAGGGAAGAAGACATGTGAAAAGTCTATTGTTAACAGTTTGCATGAATGGTAAAAAGGGCCTCTTCTACATAATGACAGTGGGAAGAAGAAAAGGTGAATATTTCAAGAGTAGAATTGACAGACTTTGGTAACTGAATAGATATGAGACATGAGACAATGGAAAAATTGAAAACAAGTTTTTGCACTTTGGAAATAAAGTAAATGATGCCACAGGCAGAAATTTTTAAAAAATCTGAAGGAAAAATCAGGTTTTAGGAGAAAAAAAACACAAAGTTTTCGACATTTTGAATTAGAGGTGCTGGTGGAACATCTGTGCAGAAATGCCTATTAAGGTCTGGGGCTCAGAACTAGAATTTCCAATATCAGAGTCCTTTGTACAGGAAGAGAGGAAGGCTATGGGCAGACCCTTGGAGAATAAGCATGTCAAGGGATCACTGTGCCATTACACTCAGGGATTTGAAGAGAAGAAGTAATGTTTGGATCTGAAATGGTAAATTATTTCTGAAAATCAGAACAATGTCATTTAATATCATCCAGTCTGCAGGATTCAATTTAAGAGTTTCCATTTTCTTCCCCATGATTGAAAAAAGCCAAACATATTAATGATTTCCCCCCTCAATCCTTGGCTGAATGACATAAATAAGCACAAGAATGTCTAACGATTGTTAAACAAATACCAAGTTAGATTGTTGCTGGTGGTTCATATGTATTTGGCTTGTTTATTAGTTCTTCTTGGAACTGCCCTCATCTCTTACCTCTCACCACCGAGTTCATTCTGTTTGAAGTTGACCTGATTGGACTTATTTAGTTATTAATACTTAATCATCTAGCAGTTTTAATTGTGCCAATATAAAAAACGCATCCATGTCAATTTCATTCATTAAATATTTAGCTTTTCCTGAAAGGAAGTTGTTTACTGCTGTAATATCACTTTAAAAGGGCCAACATGTGACTCCATAGATCATGGAAAAGGGAAAATGGAGCCCCCATACTTCAAGTGTCAAGGATGACAGGATCAGTCTATTTTTGAGACGTCATTGAGAAAATGATGTGGCTAAGTTGGACCTGGGAAGAGAAAGAACCTTTGAGTTTACTTCCGAATTCATTTTCTAAATATTGAGTTCCCTAACTTGAGTGGCCATTCTTCAGGAGAAAATGTAGGGAAGCAGATCCAAGAAAGCCAGACCTCACCTGAGAATGCCTGATTGCTGTCCTTCCATCTGCCTTTCTCAGAGCCTGCCACAGGACATCTAGCAGATCTCCAATCCCCAATCTAAACTCCATTTTTCATTGTCAGAAAAATCCTGTCCTATCATGGAAGTAGGAGAAACAGTGAAAGGAGGAAAAGTTAACCTTATCACCTCTAGCTGCTGCAACTTGATCCCAGAATGATAATTCTGATATGTTGTCTCTGGAACAGATCTGGTTAACAGAGCAGAGGCAGTGAAGAAAGTGAGTGAAAACATCTAAAAACAGAACAAAGAGAGGTAGATGTGAATGGAAAGCAAGGAGAGAGAATATCAGCACCTGTTCTTTTCACTTCAATGTGAGCAAAACAGAAGGGGAATGATAGAAATTCTCTAATATCTGTAAACGCACAACATCAAAGATGAACACATACACACACTCATATAGTGTTTATCACAGTGCCTGGCATATAGTAGGCACTTACTAAATGCTTGTTGACTGATATACATATATATATATATATATATATACAGATATATATTATATATATGTGAAGTCACAGACACACAAGTGTCTTCATATGCAGTCATACAGAGTACAGTTGTGCATACACAGCTGCATAAATATACAATTTAACTTTCTCTTACAAATTTTCAAATATGGGAGAGTATGGGTGGTGGTAAACAAGCATTTATATAATGCCTGCTATGTACCAAGCACTATGCTGAGAACTTTTTACAAATACTACAACTCCAAATCCAACCTTTTAACCATTGTCCCATCTAGCTACCCTTAAGCTAAAATGGTTTCATAATAAACCTTATTTTTCTTATCTAAAAAAATAAAATGGGTTCATAATACCTAGTCTTAGAATGTTAAAGCTAAAAGGTACTTTAAAGATCATCTAATTTAGCCCTCCCATGAGTTAAGGAAACTGAAGTGTAGAGATTGGAAGAGACTAGAGATGATAGAGAGATTTTCTTTGACAAAGAAGTTAATCGAAAGGTCCAATTCAGTCACTTTCTATTCTATATTCCTGTGATCTATCCTGTGATCTCTTTTCCCCAGTCCAAATGGACATTTCTATTTATCTGGCAAAGTCATTTACAGACAAAAATGTAAGCACACTCACATTATCATGAGTAATTACATACATGTATATCCATCACATATACTCTGCATAAATTAGAGAAGGAAGTAAAATATCCTAAGGAGAAAAATAAAAAAATAGATCTAGTAATCCATTCCATGAGAGTAGCCAATACAGCTTCTCTCCCCCTACTTCTTTACTCATTCAACTCAATTCTTTATGTTTCTTCACTATTCTACTGAAACTGCTTTCCTTAAGATCACTACTACACTTTATCACTAAATCAAATGGATTTTTTTGTTCTCATTTTCCTTCCCCTCTCTGAAATATTTGACACTGTAAACTATCCCTTTCTTTTTGACACTTCTTTCCCTCCTTTTCAAATACTGAATTCTAATGGTTCTCTTTCTACTTCTCTGATTACTTCCTCTTTCTTGATAGTTCCTTGTCCTTCTTTCTTCCCTTAAATATGGTATTCCCCAAGGTTCTGTCCAGGAACTCTCTTCTTTTCTCTCTATATTTTGACCATTGCTGATCTACTCCTCCCCCAGGCCTTTAATTATCCTCTCTATGCTCTTGACACTTAAATCTGTAACTCCAACCCCACTCTCTCAGAGCTTCATCCTGAATTTAAGCCTACTTATTGAGGTATGGTATATGAAAGTAATGGAATATTATCATTCTATAAGAAATAATGAACAATACTATTTTAGAAATGCCTGGAAAGATTTACCTGAACTGCTCCCTAGCAGAACTAGGGAAACATTGTACACAGCAAAAGCAAAATTGTATGATGATCAACTATGATATACTTGGCTCTTCTTAGCAATTCAGTGATCCAAGACAATCCCAATAAACTTTGGTTGGAAAAATGCCATCCATATCCAGAGAAAGAACTATGGAGACTGAATGCAGATCGAAGCATACTATTTTCAGTTTTTTTTCCTTTTTTCTGGTTTTTCCTTTTTGCTCCAATTTTTCTTTCCCAATATGATTCATATAGAAACATGTAAAAATGAATGTATGTGTATAACTTTAAAAAAAGAAAAAAGCCTAATGTATTGGACATCTCTACTTGAATGTCCCACTGACACCTCAAACTCAACACATCTAAAACTAAATTTATGATTGCCATTTTTAAAAATTGCCCTCCCCCATCTTCTCTGTTTGTGTTGGTGGTGCTACCATTTTCCTAATCTCTTAAGCTTCAAAGTTATAACCTTGGATTTTTCTTTGATCCTTCAAAGAATCACATAATTTGAGTTGAGAGGAAACTCAGTATCCATCCAATTCAACCTATACACAAAAGGAATCCTCACTATGGCATATTTGACAAGTGATCTATCATCTTCTTTTTAAAAAAAAATCTCTGGGAGGAAAGGGAGGAAAACTGGAACATAAGCTTTTGCAAGAATCATTGTTAAAAAATTATCCATGCATATGTTTTGAAAATAAAAGGATTTAATAAAAAATGTTTCAATCTGCATTCATATTTCATCAGTTCTTTCTCTGAAGATGGATAACATTTTTCAGAATTGTCTTGGATTATTGTATTGCAGAGAATAGCTAAATCATTTTAAATCGATCATCATACAATATTGCTATTACTCTGTACCCTGTTCTCCACGTTCTGCTACTTCATTTTGCATCAATTTATCTAAGCCTTTTCAGGTTTTTCATCATTTCTTATTTACAATTGTATTTTATTGCAATCACATAATCACAACTTGTTCAGCCATTCCTGATTTGATGGGCATTCCCTCAGTTTCTAATTCTTTGCCACCATGAAAAAAGTTGCTATAAATACTTTTGCACACATAAAGTCCTTTCCCTTTTTAAAAATCTCTTTAGGATATAGACATTAGTGGTTTTGCTGGCTCAAGGATATGCATGGATTTATAGCCCTTTGGGCATAGTTTCAAATTGCTCTCCAGAATGGTTGGATCAATTCACAACTCCATTAACAATGTTTTAGTGTCCTAATTTTCCCACATCACCTCCAACGTTTATCATTTTTCCTTTCTGCCATATTAGCCCATTTGATCGGTATGATGTGGTACCTCAAAGTTGTTTTAATTTACATTTCTCTAATCAATCGTAATTTAGAACATTTTTTTCATATGATTGCAGATAGCTTTAATTTCTTCATCTGAAAACTTTTGACTATCCATCAATTTGGGAATGAGTTGTATTCTTATAACTTTGACTGCATTTTCTATATATTTGAGAGTCAAGGACTTTATCAGAGAAACTTGCTGTAAATTTTTTTCATAATTATGATTACTGTGTATTTCTCTTCAACCTATTTCCCTCATTTATCCTTCTCTCTCTCTCTCCTTTTACCCTTCCCCTCCCCAAAAGTGTTTTACTTCTGACCACTTCTTTCCCAATCTGCCGTCTCTTCTATTAGCTCTGCCCTCCTTCTCATATGCCTTTTCTCTCCTACTTCCATGTAGGGTAAGATAGATTTCTATTCCCAATTGAAAATGTACATTATTTCCTCTTTGAGAGTAAGAATCAAGCCTTGTCTGCCACCATCCTTCTTTCACTTTACTATGAAAGCAATTTCATGCTTTTTTATGAGACAACTTACCCCATTTTACCTCTTCCTTTCCTCTTATTTTACTGCATCCTTCTTTCTCACCCTTTAATTTTGTTTTTTGAAGACATCATCACATTATAATCAACTCATACTCGTGTCCTCTGTCCATGTATATTCCTTCTAATTGTCCCAGTAATGAGAAAGTTCTTAGGAGTTATAAGTATTATCTTCCCATATAAGAACGCAAACACTTTGACCTTATTGAATCTCTTATAATTTCTCTTTCCTCTTTCCTCTTTTATGCTTCTCTTGTCTTGTATTTGAAAGTCACATTTTCTATTCAGTTCTGGTCTTTTCCTTAGAAATACTTGAATGTTTTCCATTTCATTAAATGTCTATTTTTCCCCTGTGGGTAAAATTTTGCTGGGTAGGTGACTCTTGGTTAGAATCCTAGCTCCTTTGTCCTCTGGAATATCTTATTCCAAGTTCTCTAGTTCTTTAATGGAGAAGCTGGTAAATCTTGTGTGGTCTGGACTGTAGCTCTACAATATTTGAATTGTTTCTTTATGACTGCTTACAATATTTTTTGACCTGGAAGTTATGGAATTGGGTTAAGATATTTCTGTGAAATTTCATTTGAGGACTTCTTTCAGATGATTGGTGAATTTTTTTAATTTGCATTTTATGCAAATCTGGTTCTAGGATATCAAGGCAGTTTTCTTGATTATTTCTTAAAATGTGATGTCTAGGATCTTTTTAAAATCATGGTTTTCAAGTAGTTCAGTAATTCTTAAATCATTTCTCCTGGATTTATTTTCCAGGTCAATTGTTTTTTCTATTTTTTCATTCTTTTGATTTTGTTTCATTGTTTCTTAGTGTCCCATGAAGACATTACCTTTTGCTTGCCCAATTCTAATTTTTAAGATATTATCTTCAATTAGCTTTTGTATTTCTTTTTTTATTTGGCCAATTCCACTTTTTTTTTTTTTTTTTTTTTTTGCTTTTTGCTGAGGCAATTGGGGTTAAGTGACTTGCCCAGGGTCACACAGCTAGACCAATTCCACTTTTAAGGACTTGTTTTAATCAGTGAATTTTTATTCCTCTTTTACTTTTTGGCTTTTTCTGTTTTCTATTTCTGTTTTTAGTGTTTTTTTGTACCTGCTTTACCAAGTCATTGACTCTTTTTATGATTTTCTTACAATACTTTCATTTATTTCCCCAATTTTTCCTCTACTTCTTCTATCTTTTAAAAAACTTTCTGGGCTCTTCCAGGAATTGAGGGGGGGTCTGGAACCAATTCAAAATTTTCTTTAAGGCTTTGAATGTTTCTGCTTTGAGTTTGTTGTCTTATTCTGAATTTATGTTTTGATCTTCCATGTAACTTTCTATTATCTAGTCATTTATTTTGTGGTTTTCTCATTTCCCCAGGCCATTGTTTTAACTTTATGTTAAATCTGGACTCTGCTCCTGAGGTGGAGGGGGTGTCAGGTTTTTCATGCTGCTGTTTTCAGAGCTAGCTCTGGAGCATCTATAAATTTTCAGTTCTTCTAAGGTTGTTTGATTTAAGAAAAAGTGTGGTCACTGCTCTCCTGGACTGTGCTCTGGTCTGTAAATGACTATAAGCATTATTTTCTACTCTGCAACTATGACTAGGGTTACTACTCTCCTATGTCTGAACATCCTAATGCTATTATTACTACTAGATTAACATTCATAATGCACCACTATGATTATATATCACTCTTCTATTCACAAACCATCAGTGACTTCCTATTATCTATGGAATAAAATATGAAGTTTTAACTCTAGCATTCAAGGCTTTGCACAATATTACTTCAATCTGCCTATCCAATCTTTTACTATTCTCTTTAACATGTTCTGTATTCTAGTCAAAATTGATTACTCTTCTTCCCCAATATTTATTCTTTTCCCTCATCTCTTTAGCCTTTTTCATGCTGTTTAACATACTTAGAACTGATCCCAACTCAATTACAAGTCCTTGTTTTCCAAAAACCAATTCAGATGTCACCTCTCCCATGAAGCTTACCCATAATTATTTGTGGATTTGCCTCCCCTCGATCCATTAGATTAAATACCTAGAGCAGAACACATATCAAATCTATCTCTAGAGACTTGCAAAATATTTTATGTATGATGTTTACACATGTATAATCTATATTAGATTGCTTATCATCTCAGAAAGAGGGGAAGAAATTAAGACAGGGAAAGAATTTGGAACTCAAATTTAAAAATAAAATAATGTTGAAAATTATTTATGCATGTAATTAGACAAAAAATAAAATGCTATTTTAAAAATCTCTGTGTATGATAGGTGCTTATATGCATCCAGTCAACAAACATTTATGGAGTACTTACTATGTGCCAACACTAAAGATGCAAAGAAAGACAAAATAAATTCAAATGAAGATGTAAATAGTTCCGCATAGGAAGTTTAATCAAGAGAGGCAACCTGAAATGAAGAATAGAGTGCTGATTTTAGGATCAAGAAGACCTACATTCAAGTTCCACTTCTGAGACACATTAGCTATATGACTAAACAAATCTCTTAAACTCTCAGGACTTCAAAATTTAAAAAAAAAATAAGTTAAAGAGAAGGTGTCAGTCTGTGTTGGTAGAGAAGTTCATCAAGCCCTCCCTACCCCAAATAAATCAAAAGTCTGATGATTTTAGGTGCCTTCTGGATGTAGAGTGAAATGGGAAAATGCTTAAGTCCTTTCCACAAATATAAGATGATTGAGTCCCTCATGACCAGTAGTCTTTTGGACATTGTGAATTGAATATCTTGACAGCATCTCAAACTCAGCATGTGCAAAACAGAACACATTATCTTTCTTTTTTACATTTATTTTTTATATTCAGTTTATTTCAGTTTTACTTTTTCTTTTTCCCATCTCCTCAATGAAAAAAGAAATAAACTTATAACAAATATGAATAGTCAAGCAGGAAAAAAACTCCTATATTGGCCATGTTCCAAAAATATGTGTTTTATTCTGCATATTGAGTCCATTACACCTCTGTTAGAAGGGTGAGTAGCATCCTTCATCACTAGTACTCTTGGATTATGGGAAGTCATTGTGTTCATATCAGAGTTTCTAAGTCTTTCAAAGTCATTGATTTTATGTACTTGGCTTTATTACAATTTTTTCTCCTGGCTCTACTCACTTTAGTCTTTTCAGGTTTTTTCTGAAACCCTCTTTTAAACTACTTCTTATAGTGCAATAACATTCCTTTATATTCATGTGCTACAATTTGTTTAGCTATTGACAAAAAAATCTTTTTAACTACCAGGTCTTTATCATTATAAAAAGGATCACTATAAATATTTTATACATATGGTTCCTTTTCCTCTTTGGGATCTCTTTGGGAGTATAGACCTAGTAATGTTTATTCTAGGTCAAGAATATGCAAAATTTAGTACCTTTAGGGGCATAATTCCAAATTGCTTTCCAAAATGGCTGGAACAATTCACAGATCTGTTGATGTACTTATATTCCTCCCATTCTTATACATTTGGCATTTTTCATTTTTGGTCAACTTTGTAAATCTAATGAGTGTGAGGTAGAAATTCAGTATTATTTTGGTTTACATTTATTGGTAATTTGGAGCATTTTTTTTCTCACATGGCTTTTCATCATTTAGATTTCTTTCCTTAAAAACTGACTGTTTATATCTCTTCATGATAAATCATCAATTAAAGGATATATGTTATTCTTATGAATTTGAATCAGTTCCTTATCTATCTTAGAAATGAGAACTTTATCAGATAAAATTGCTACAAAGATTCTTTTCCTCAATTACCCGTTTATCTTATAATCTTAACTTGGCTTTTTGTGGAAAAAAACTTTAATTTTTTGTAATCAATATTGTTCACTTTATTTTCTGTGATTCTCTCTGTGCCTCATTTTTTTTTTTTTTTTTTTTTAAGGGTAACAAACTTTTATTAGTTTCTCTTGAAAATGCAGGCTAGGGAGAACAGAGTCACTTAAATTGGTGACACATTTGCACTCTGTAAAACAGGGAGCAAATTCCCCGGATGCCAAACAGATATAACCTTCTCCACACTAACCCTCCCCCTTAAAACACATTAATTTAAATTGATCCCATTTCAACATATGCCCCAATGCCTCAAAAAGTTATAACTGCTTCTAGAGAGATAAACATTTTCTGACAAAATTAAGAGGATTATTAGTTCTGGCTCCTCAATCTTCAGAAAAGGAAGAGGGAAAAAAAAAGTCAGGAGAATCATTTAATTTGCAAGGTTTGTTTTTTTGTTTTTGTTACAGCAGGTATAGATTTGGAAGGTTCCTCCCCCAAACAAGTCTGATACCCCTGTGTTCAGCTTGGCAATGTGCAGAGACACATTGGTTCTGGTGGTGAAGGAGAACCCGCCAGACGAGATCAGTCTGAACGAACTGATTTCGAGGCTTTGTGTTCATTTCCCCTTTGGTCCTGTCTCAAGCGGCTTTCCAATGTCCTTCCCACGAAGCTTGAGGCCAATGGCTCTTTCGATCTTGCCCAAGACTTGGTTATTAGGAATGGCCCGTCCACACTCATAGTCAGCAATAACTTGGGGCTTTTCATTGATTTTTGTGGCCAGATCCTTCTGTGTCAGTCCCTTGCTCTGTCGGCCCTGTTGAATCACTTTGCCCACTTCCAGAGTAACCCTGTCATGGTGAAGTTCCTCAGTCTCTCGGTCCATCTTGGCTGTGTTCTTTGTGATGGAGTGCTGTTTGTTTTGGCCAGCAGCCCATTTCTTGGAAGTCTCCACATCATCTCCTCTTCTCTGAGCTGCTAAGATGGCCTGCTTGGACTTGGCCTGGGCCGCCGTGGGGCCCTTCTTGCGCAGAACCGTCACCGTGTCCCAGTCGCTCTCGGCCATGGCGGGAGTATGAGGGGGAGTCTCCGCTCTCGGGGAAGCCGGACTCGGGGAGCAACGCAACGCAACGCTCCTCCTGCCTCGATCGCTCGCTACTCTTCTCCCTCTGTGCCTCATTTCAATGCAAACTCTTCCCCATTCATATATTCAAAGATCAATTGTTTTCTCTACTCTTCTAATTTGTTTGTGATGTGCTATTTTATATCTACATCATAAATCCATTGGAACTAACAAAGCAAAAATTAACATGCTCATAGCTACAATGTTTACAACTCAACTTTTAGGATATTCATCAGTTACTATGATGACAGTATATGATATGACGTGATGATCTAAACCTAATTTCTGTCAGATTGTTTTAGGATGTTCCTAAAAGTTTTTGCCCAATAGTGAAGCTAGAACTCATTATCTTTCTCTTCAAACCCTCCTCTATTCCCAACTTTTCTATTACTGTCTGGGTACTATCATCATACCAGTCACTCAAACTTGCAACCTCAGTCTTAACTCTTTACTCTCATGTATTCTATATATCAAATCTGTTTTATCAATAATAAAAATAATAATCACTGGCATTTAAGGTTTATAAACTGCTTTACAAATATTATCTCACTTTATAATTACAACAATCCTCTGAGGTAGATTTTTGCAAACCTATTTTCCAACCTGGTTAATTTTTTTTTTTTTTTTTTTTTTTTTTTTTTTTTTTTTTTTTTTTTTTTGCTTTTTGCTGAGGCAATTGAGGTTAAGTGACTTGCCCAGGGCCACACAACTAGGGAACGTTAAGTGTCTGAGATCAGATTTGAACTCAGGTCCTCCTGACTTCAGGGCTGGTGCTCTATCCACTGCACCACCTAGCTGCCCCCTGGTTAATATTTTTAATGTACTATTATAATCATATCAGTTTTCAAACCTTCAATAACTTCCTATTGCCTACTAAATAAAGTATAAAGCCCTAACTCTGGCAATCAAGGTCTTCCACAATTTAGTTCCAATATACCTGTCAAGTCTTTTACTATTCTCTTTCACAAATAGACTATTCACCATCCCTCATCCTCATCCTGCCTTCTCTCATTTCTTTAGCTTTGTTCATATTATCTCTCACAACCAGAACTGATCCCAGCTCAGTTTCCACCTGTTTAAGTCTCTCCCTTCCTTCAAGACCCAATTTATATGCCACCTGTTCCTTGAAGCTCTTAGCTTGATGCCTACCACATTTTCCAAAGAAAAAACAGGCATACCAAGGTTATTTGACTTGCCCAGGGTCACACAACTAGGAAGGTTTGAGGGAGGATTTGCACAAAGGTCTTTCTGATCCTAGATAGGGCACTCTCTCCAGTGCATCACCTAGATGCCTCAAGTTTTCTTCAGTGTTGTCAAGTCTTGGTTTTTTTCTACTTTCATTGCATATCTTGCATATGCTCCCTTCTCTCCATTCATATAACTAGCACTCCAATATAAGCCTTTATTTTACACATCCCAGTTGCCTATTCAAATACCCTCCTAATTGGATTCCCTGACTTAAGTCTCCCCCATCCAATCTATCCTCCACATCCTCCAGCTGCCCAAATGATTTTTCTAAAGCATAGGTTTGACCATGTCACTTCCTTCTCCCATACTCACTAAGCTTCAGTGGCTCCTCAATATCCCCAGGATGGAATAAAAAGTCCTTAGTTTGACATTTTAAGCCTTTTAAAGCCTTCCTACTTTGAGTCTTTTTGCACTTTGCTCCCTTCCATGCCCTTGATGATCCAGTTTACTCCAAGCTCTCCATCTCCCATTTCACTAGCTGTGCCTCATGCTAGTTCCCTTCCTTTCTCATCTTCACCTCTCAGCTTCCCAAGCTTTCTTCAAGACCCATTTCAAATTCCATCTTCTACAGAAAGCTTTTTCTTACCTCATCTCTATTTCTTCTAGTCCTTTATTTCTATATATCTTTGTATATATGTTGTATGTATGTAGGTATTTATACATGGTCTCTCACATTAGAATGTGAGCTCCTTAAGAGTAGACGCATTGTTTTTGCCTCTCATTTTATCCCCAGACAGGGATTGGAACAATAGCTTAATAAATGCTTGTTGATTAATTAATCCAGCAGATAAGTCTTAGAGTGGCTATTTCTGAACACTAACTTGTTTCAGGAAAAGAAAGAATAGGGACAGGGGGAGGTAAAAGGAAATTAAGAGTGAATGGAAGTGAGGTTAGGAGACAATTATCTGTACTCTTTCTCAGAAAAGTAATCATTCTTTTTCCAGTGGCAGCCTCAGACTGGAGATTTCCTCAACCATAGTCTCAGAGGTTTATCCAGCCAACCTCTACCTTCCTCTTTCTATTCTCTGTTTTTCCATCAGCAGCCTCTTCTGCTCTCCCTAGTCTTCACTTTCCCTCACTTAATTCCCACCCTTGGGAATCCAGTCTGATAATGGAGTTGGATCATCAGAAGAAGAATCTCAGAAGACACAAAAATGGAACAATTATTTATTAGAGAGGCAATATTGTAATAGCTGTAATAGCAATAGAGTGAATGACCCAGAAATCAGGAGGATTTCAGCAAAATTCAAGATTTATGTAAAAGTGTATTGGTGAGAGAGCAAGCATGATGACTCTTTTGGGGTCTATCATCACAGTCCTTCCAGATGTCCAACTTTCTTCAAAATCTCTATGTTCAGCTTCTTGCACTGCAAATATTGGAAGGAAAGGGGAGGTATGGAAAAATACCGTAGGGAAAAAATACCAAGGGAAGGGCAGACTGCAAGATGGGACTGACTAGCCAAATAAACCCCCTAGTCTAAGAAGTAGGAGACAAAGAGACTGGAAGTAAGAAAGGACTGAAGAAAAGGGAGAAAGGAAACAAAACTTAGATTTAGAAATTAATTTGAGTCTGACAAACCTTGTGGCCTTCGATAAAAAAAAATGTCATAAAGGAGAGAGACTTGGTAATCAGGAGTTGGTATTAGGGGCACTGGTTGTTTGGGGTTATTTAACTCCTATTTGAATATCCATGTTTATGAAGGTGCTGGGTATACATATAATGAATATCACATATATAAATGTGTTGTAGCAGGGTCAAGATATGAGAGGAAAAGATGGGTTTTGAAGTGGAGGAGCTGGACACAACTGATATCCTCAGAAAGATACCTGGAGATTCAATTCAATTCAACAAGCATTTGTTAAGTGCCTACTATGTGTCATGTTCTATGATAGGTACTTGGGGATACAGGAAAAAAGTGAAAGGAAGAAGTAGCAATTGAAATAATCCTTGAAAGGAGTTAAATCTAAGAAGCAGAGGTGAAGTGAGAGAGCATTCTGAATTTAAGGGTATGGAAGCAGGAATAACAGAATGTTGAGTGCACAAGAAAGAGTAATGTGAGACAAATGAAGGACCAATCACTGTAGTATCTTAAGTGGATATACTGCATCAAGGAAGGTTTCCTAAAGTAGGTGGCTTTTTATTGAAGAGAGGTAACATTTAGTGACAAAGTGCAAAAGGAAGCTGATTAGACTGAATGTATTCAGGTGTTCTGGGAGGTCAGATCTTCTTTGTTGTGTGATAGAAGAGTTGAAGACAAATGAAACTCTACATGCCTAGGAAGTTCAGAGGAACTAGGATTTTTCATAGAGACATCTATGGGTGGGGGGATGGGGAGGAGACACTCCATGTTCCTTGACATGTTCCATCCTTTCCTCCACAGGCTGTGCCTTCCTCACATATTGCGCCCGGGACTCAGCCCTCAAAGCCCAAAGTGCACTGCATGAGCAAAAGACTCTGCCAGGGGTAAGTCATAAATCATTTGGGGATGGGAGAGGGAAGTAGAGAATCAAAGAGGCAATTACTTGAGGGTAGAAATGTCACCCACCTTGGGTGTAGATGATGAATGAGCCTTGAGAAGACTCAGGACTTGTTCTGAGTCAAGATGGAGATAAAAGACAGGGTAATGGGAAAGGATAAGTTGGTCTCTTCTGAGAATCTGGAGTTGGTGTATATGCTCAGCTTTCATTCTTCAGATCAAGGGTTCTTTACCTTTTTTGTATTATGAAACCTTTTAGCAATCTGGTAAAGCCTATAGACCCCTTCTCAAAATGACAAATGCATACAATAAAATGCATTGAATTACAAGGAAAGGAAAGGAAACCAATTATACTGAAATACAGTTATCAACAATAATTTTAAATAATTCATTCAGGTTAGGAAACTCTACATCAGAGACTTCTCAGCCCTAGTGGCCTAAGTATCATTTCCATGATTTGATCCCTGCCTATAAAATCAAAAATAAAATACATTCTGATTTCCTGGTGATAAAACAGTGATGGGGGAGGAGCAAGAAGGATAGGAGCTGGGGAGAAGAGAAAAAGTGAAATAGAATGGATGAAGGTTGATAGTTGTTGTTTGGCGTAGGGTTGGGAGGAGGAAAGAGGAGAAAGGACTTTTGGAACCCTAGGGCTTAGATCCAAAATTTTATGTTCTCCTGGAAAAATCACCTGGTGGGTAGATGTTCAGATCTGATTGGGGCCTTAGAATTTGCTCAAATGAGAGCTCCCCTGGATATATTCCCCACCCTTCCAACCTTGTTTGGCATCCCCATCACAATTTGCTCCTCCTGGTGAAAGTGAATGTTCCTTTGCCACAGTCTGAAGAATGATGGATGCCTTCTCTGTGGAAGGCAGTGCTTCTGTGTTTTATTGGTGACTGGTCCTGATTGGTCACCATTGAATATACATTAAACAAAATACAGAGAATGAACCTGGTTTCAGGTAGCAGGGAAATAATGTTCCTTATCACCAAATTAGGCATATCCTTTGTGGAGGTCAGGAAACTGCACTGATTCACACTTAAAGATGACTAGAAGCAGGAGAAGAATCATGGAATCAAGATCTAGTGCTGGAAAGTACCTTAGAGGTCACCTATGCTTCCAAATTCTTCATTTGAAATATTAAGAAAACCTCAGAGTTAAAGTGACTTACCTACAGTCACACAAATAAAAAGTGTCAGAACTATGATCATCAGTCTAGAAGTAGGAGAAACCTTGGAGTCTATCATGTTACATCTGAAGAAACTGGATTTGAATCTATGCCCTCTTGCCTCCAATCTCAGATTCTTTCTATTATACTAGAGGTAAGTGTAGAAAACTGATGAGTCTGGGATAAGAATATTCCCTTCAAGTAGGGGTAGTAATTGAATACCAGATTCCAGGAAGTCTGGCTCTAGTTCCATGAAACATTCATGTTCCTGAGTTGATGCTAAGTTCGGGAATTTATGTTCCTGTCTTCTCCCTCAGATGATGTTTTCTCCAGAATGAATTTTATCATTTATTTGTTTGTTAATTGTGTTCCCAACCATGGGCTAGCCACTGATGGGAAGACTGGAAGAGAAGATGTGATCCACTTCTTCAAGGGGCTTATGATCTTGTCAGAAAAACAAAACATACATGTAAGGGTTCGGCAAAAATTTGTTAAGCGTCATGCACTATCTGTATGGTATTGAGTGAGCCACTTAACTCATGACCTCAGTTTCCTCAACAACAAAATAAAAGAGTTGGACTAGATTACCTCTAATTTTCATTCCACCTCAAAGTAGATAATTCTGTGATTGTTCAAGCAATTTGAACAGTAATATTGTAGGAAATCAGAACAAAAAGAGGTCAATGTAACCTGGAGTACTGGAGGTAACTTCCTAGTGGATGTAGATCTTGAAAAATGTTTAAGAAATGGATGGGAAGGAAGATAAGGAAAGGACATTTCAAGTTTATTAAGCAGCATGAAGAAAAATGCAGAGAGGCTCATGAAGATATAATGAATGGATTAGGCAGACTGGAATAAAAGGTGTATAAGAGAAGTGGAAGAAATAAGGTTTGAAAGATTTTCAGGGGTAGCTAGGTGGCGCAGTGGATAGAGCACCAGCCCTGAAGTCAAAAGGTCCTGAGTTCAAATTTGGTCTCAGACACTTAACATTCCCTAGCTGTGTGACCCTGGGCAAGTCACTTAACCTCATTTGCCTCAGCAAAAAGCAAAAAAAAATTTTAAAAGATATTCAAATTTTAGAATGGAAAGGAACTTAGAAAGCATCTAATCTAAATCTCCAGTTTTAACAATAAAACACTCAGATCTAAAAAGATGAAACATTTTAAATAAATTTTTCTTGCCTTATCTTGTTAGGGTTCATTCCTCCCTGTATTTGTGGAAGCCTTGAATGTCAGGCTAAGCATTTGGACTTTGCTTAAAAGGGAACAGAGATTGAAAAAGAGTCTTCATCACAGAACTGACCTGACCAGATCTATACATAGAGAAGATAAGCATTCATGTGATCTGTGAGAAGTGCAGTGATGCTTAAAACCATTCCTAGCTCTGATCCTGAGACTACCCTAGTATCATAGAGTCAGAACAGGAAGGAATCTTAGAGGTCATATAGTCCAACCTTTTCATTTTAAAAATGAAAAAACCTTAAAAAGGTAAGGGACTTAGCCAAGACCACACAAATAGCAAGGTGCAGAATCAGGATTTGAACCTGACTCTGTATCTATGGTTCTTTGCATTGTCACATGATTAGAACCTAAAAAGGACACTTGGTGATACCAGGATGAATTATAGCTTCTTTTTATCTATAGGGACCCTAGGATGGGAGTGGAGAAGTATAGTTCTGACTGGGCTACAGAGAATTGTAATGATCAATAGAGCAACAGAGATCCCATGGATTTGGGGTTAGGAAGGGAGGCAAAGGAATCACTCCCAATGAATGAAGATATAGGCAGAGGGGAGGGGTCTAGTAGTGAGAACTAAGCTTCTTTTAAGATTCCTTACTGTCCCACTATCCATTGTGTTAGGAACTTGATCTTTTGCCAGAAGCAATTTCTACTCTATCCTGAAGCTCCGAGAAAATGGATCCTATACAGAAAAGTTAATGCAGATTTAGGGGCAACTTGGCATGCAGTAATGAAAAGAGCCAAGAAGTTGATGTTAAAAGACCTGGTTTGAGTCCTAGCTCTGCCACTGATGAGCTTTATGACCTTATGAAAATCACAGTCAAGGATTCAATTTCCTAATCTAGAACTTAGAAGAACTCTAAAGCATTTAAGTTGTCTTCTAGTTCTAATATTCATGATTTGGGGAGGCATGAGAGGAGGGGTCAACTTGATAGATGCTTCCTTATGATTCTCCTTTTCAAGATCATAAATAATATATGTCAGCACTCTCACAATCTGAGCTGAGGGACGCTCTGCTAGGACTAAGACCTTAAAATCAGTAGTTTCAATGAATACTTATTGTCTACCAAATTAAGTTTTAATTCTTTAGTCTAAAGTTTGTCAAGTCACTTTTCAGTTTCCACCAAGAAACTTAGAGTGCAACAGAAGCTCTTTACCTTTGCATCTCAAGAAATCTGGAACCCAAACTTTATCTCGAAAATACAAGGAAATACAGAGTCTGCCTTAAAAGACCCCATCTCCCTAGCTATTCAGACCTGAAGGCCTCTGTTCTTCAGGGCCAAAATGTAGTACTGATTCCCTTTGGGTTCCACTCTACTTGGATTTATCTGGGTTTCAACCTTCTGAGCTTAACAAAGTGAAAATAAATATTTAATTGTTCTCCTAAATAAAAATCGATGGCTCTGCCGGCCTGCAGAGTAAATGGTGTGGGCTATCAATCTTTCCCAAGCTTGGCCAGAGGGAAGTCATGTGAACAGGCAGAAGCTGTACTAAGCCATGCCCTAAAAAATCAAAAATTAAATATGGGGAGGAGGAGGAAGGAAGAAGGGAAGCACCTGATCCCTGAGAAGACCCCTAGCCCAAGGCATTTCTCCAGCTATTGTCATTGCAAATCTTATGTATACCCTTCAGATTTAGCTTCATCTGGAAGGTGACATCATGAACTATCTATATTCATTATCTTGCAAACTTTGAACATGTTGAAGACACTTTAGGGCAATGTGTGTGAAAAGATTAGTGAATTTGAGGGATATGTGTTGCTAGTATGATACAGAATGTATTTATAAATTTCATGTGTATGTATGTGTGTGTATATATATACATATATGCATATATATGTATATATATATATATATATATATTATATATATTGATGGAGAGGTGACATCCTAAATAGATGGGTAAGAGAATGGCTGAGATGCCTATATAGGAGTCTATGGATAATATGGACTTCCCATTGCTTTCATAGCAGTGCCTCCTAGGTGAGGAAGAGGGGAGCAGACAGGCCAGTCTGATATTCAGGGACTCCTATACCTATACCTACCTTCCTGAGTTCAGAGCAGTCCTTCCTCCAGAGTCAGAAGCAAAAGGATCTCTTCTCTTCCCGTGTCACCCCTTTGCCTTCTCTTTCTGGCTGTTCACCTGTGTGACCTGTGATAACCTTGGACAGCTCTACAACCTAGCTAGAGGATGCCTGATTGTCATCTTTTGCTATTTGACAGACATAGTTGCTGAGGCTCAAAGTTGGGGCTTCTGGAGCATGAGGACTCACAGTTCCCAGAGACACTGAGTTCAGATGGACCCTTTTGCTTTTTGTATTTTGGGCTCATGATAACAGTCAGTCAGTGATACAAGATCATCAGATCAAACTCTATTCAGAATTACCCAGGTCAGACTTAGGAAACTATACAGTTTGTTAGGGCCAAGTCCTTAGCAGAAAAGGATCAAGAAAACACTCCCAAAAAGTTTTATCCTCTACTCCCAGTGACCTAAAAAGTCCCCCAAATTTAAACTCTTTCTTGTAATATAACCAAGATATTTTCTACCCTAACAACACATTTCTGTAATATCTTTAACACAAGAGTTACATCTATTATAGTGAGACCAACTCAAATTAAGCATTATCACTGAGGATCTTGTGTATATCCTTCAGATCTGGCTTCTGCTCACCAGGGAGATGGCAAGGGAAAAATGTGAATGTAATCTTTGACTGCATTCAGAAAGGCATAGTGTCCAGGACTAGGGAGATGATAATCCTGTTTACTTCTAAGACACATTTTAGGAAGTAAAAAAGCTAACCAGGAAGTTGAAATGTTTTAAGATTATATCAAAAGAAGTATTAGTAGGGATTGAGGGGGCATTGAGAAAGAAAGAGCAATGGTCATCTGCAAATATTTGGTTGGAAGAAGGATTAGACTTGTTCTACCTGGTCCCAGAAAACAAAACTAGGTTCAATGGGTAAAAGTTATGAAGATGTGAATATAGGTTTTGTGTAAGAAAAAACTGCCTAATAATTTGAACTCTTATGAAGTAGAATAGGCTGCTCCAAAATGTCATCAATTCTCCTAAACGGGGCATCATTGAGCAATGACTAGATAACTAGATAATAAGAATTCTTGTATAAATAATTCTTTTTCAGATATAGGTTGGACTAGTTTCTGAACTCCCTTTCTACTCTATGATTTTGTCTACACTGAATATTTGCTCTGAAGAGAAGATTAAAAAGGAGAAGGGAGGTCTTTAGAAAGGCTATAGCTTAGTTGAAAATAGAAAATATAGATAAAATTATTAGATCTATCTAAGGTAATATATGTCATCTCAGATTCTGAGTATTATCAAAGGATAGAGAAGAAAAAATGGAATATAGAGGAATTTTTAGTAGATATGACATGACCTGAATATTGAAGTATTTAGGAGATGGAAATGTATTTCAGAAAGAGGAAACAGCAAAGGCAGAAAAATAGTAATTGAGCATGGTGAATTCATGGAAAAATGAGATGACCAACTTTCTGGGAATGCAGGGTATCTGTTAGGGCCCAGCTTCTTAAACTGTGGTTTGTAAACTCATATAGGGTCTCATAACTGAATGTGAGTGGGTCACAAAATGATTTATTACCAGTAAATGTTTGATTTGTATGCCTATTTTATAAACCTATGTACATATGTATGAGATCACATAAAAATTTCTCAGGCAAAAATATCTCAAGATTATATCAAAAGAAGTCTTAGTGGGGGTAGGGGATTGAGGAAGGGAACATAATGGTTGTCTGCAAGTATTTGAGTGGAAGTAGGCTTAGACTTGTTCTGCCTGGCCCCAAAGAACAGGTCACAAGTATTAAAAAAAAAAGTTTAAGAAGACTTGAGGAGTAATGGGTGAGCAGACAGGATGAGGAAGTTAGAGCTACATTGTAAAGGGTCTTGAAAGGCAGTCTGAGTCAAGGTAGATTCTTATGTATTAAAAGTTGAGCATTCTAAACTTTTCTTCCTTCATCCCTATAATTTTTTTGAATACTTATCTCATTATTTTCAGTATTAGAGAATAAGATGACTCTGCTTATTCTTAAAGCTAACCCTCTATCTTCTGACCTTAATCAGATCCTCTCATCTCCTCCGTGACTTTGTTCCATTAATCATTCCCTCCCTGTCTGTCATACAGCATCATTTCCTCCTCTCTACTAGTTCCTTCTCTTCAATTTGAAAACATGGTCTGGTCTCCACCATCCTTAAAAAATCAAATCAAAATTCATTGACTCTACTTCTCCCAAGGTTTAGGATAGTATTTCTCTTCCTTTTTTACTATCAAACTTACCAAAAAATACTCTGTTCATATCCTCTTCATCCAGTCACTTCTCATTCCTCCATTTTCTTATTGTTATCTCCAG
The DNA here is from genome assembly GCA_023553655.1 of Myrmecobius fasciatus. Lineage (NCBI taxonomy): Eukaryota > Metazoa > Chordata > Mammalia > Dasyuromorphia > Myrmecobiidae > Myrmecobius > Myrmecobius fasciatus. The sequence continues at coordinate 46,300 of JAJPUD010009734.1, read as the reverse complement.
ATATCTTCTGGGTAGCCAAAATCAATGACTTTTTTTTATCATCTTCCTTGATCTCTCTGAAACATTTGATACTCTTATCCCTCCTTCTTGATATCCTTGTTTTCTTTGGCTTCTAGTGATATTGTTCTTTCATGAATCTCCTCCAATTTCCCTGATGACTCTGTTTCTGTCTCCTGCTCCTAAAAGGTGAATTCTCTCAAAAATGTCCTCAAGTTCTCTCCCCTTTTTTTCTCTGAGATCTTTCTACTTCTGATCAAACCTATTTCCATGCTTTCATTGATCACTTATATACAAATGAATTCTAGATATTTAATCCCCAGCATCTCAGAGGTTCAGTCACAGATTTCAAACTTCTACTTAATTATCTCTACTTTGGATGCCTTTTTGGCACCTCAAACTCAGCATATATAAAGCAGAACTCCTATTTCCCCTCCTTACCCTATTGATGACACTACTCTTCTCTCAAGTATCTCAGATATATCATCTTGCAGGCAACATATCTAATAAGTTTTCAAGGATTGTCATTTCTACCACCCCAATATCTATCTCAAAAAATACCTCTAGAATAGCATATTTCAAATCATAAGGAGTCTTAGAATCATTAGATCATCTTCCTGAACAGTGCAGGATCTTTTCTAAAGACTTCCTTGAAAGGTAGTCATCCATTATATTCTTGAACACTTTCATTTTGGGGAAGCTCATCACACTATTAAGTAGCCTGTCCCAACTTCAACTATCAGAAAATGTGTGTGAGTGTGTGTGACAGCAGTGGGGGGGGGGGAAACTGAGGTTATTAGTGTGTAAAAGAGAATATTTGGATTTCCTTTTTTGCTTTCTCACCCACCTTTCTGAGTCTTCCGTCTTCCTTTTCCTAATGTCTTGAATCCCTGGGAATTATCCTGTCACCATTAGCCATATCCCATTTATGGGTCTTTTGGCTAGGCAATAAAAAACCTAATTGTCTTCTTGGGGTGTCTCCTTTGATAAAGGCAGGAAAATAGAGAAAGAAGTTAGCTAAGCAAAGCCCTGGAAAACACTGATGGGGAGTTTAACCAGCTCTTAATGAAGTGAGGATGCTTGCCAGGAAGAAATCATTTAAAAAGTAAAATGAAATCGAAGAGCATCTGTACTGAATGGCAGGTCATAATAATAATTCATATTTATATAGTACTTTATGGTTGCAAAGCACTATACATACATTCTCTCATTTGATTCTCACAAAACCTTATAAGAATAATGCAATTATTATTACCCCCATTTTACAGATGAGTGGCAAAGCTCAGAGTCAAAGCTAGACTCCACACCAGGATTTCTACCACACCACAAGTGTGCTGAAACCAGTGCTTTACATTCGAGTTCAGCAGGGCTTTCTGGTTAATACTGAAAATTTAATGACTAAATGATTCCGCTCAAGTATTTTACACCCTGACTTGCTATAATTTATCTGATATTATTTCAAAGCCATATAAGTGTTGGAGATCCCAACTGTCCATTATGTCCACCTCACCAGTGTTCATTTGTGTACATGAAACATTTGTGGAAACCCCTGTGGGTTTACATATTCTGGTCATGCTACTCTGACAATGCAGACCCAGGAATGAGGGGGTTGTTCCAATGGAAATGGACTTGTCAGCTTTGATTATTAGATCTATAGTTCTGCAAAATATCTGGCTGTCTCTAGAGCTATTTGTTAATAATATAAAGAAATCTGGTATAGGTGGAAGTGCAGTTAGATGAAATTGATTGAATAGCCAATCCTAAAAGAGTAATTATTGATGGATCAATGTCAACTTCAAAGAAAATTCTAATGGAGTGCCCCAGGGATCTGTCCTTAGTGCTTCACTAGATCAAGGGAATATGATCAGTACCATGGATGGTTACATTAATATCTATGACTTGGATTGAAGCATTGCTAAAGAAAAGGAACAAGCAATTATTCAGTGCCAGCTATATGGCAAATACAGTACTAACTGCTTTACAAATATATCATTTGATTATCTCAACAACACTGTAAAGTAGTACTATTCTCATTTTACACTTGAATAAAGTGAGGCAGATAAAGATTAAGTGACTTGTCCAGAATCACACAGCTGGGAGATACTGAAGTCATATTTAACTCTAGTCTTCCTGACTCCAGGCCTAGATTTCTAACCAGTGTGCCATCTGGCTGCCTCAAATTTTCAGATGATAGGAAATTAGGAAAGATAACTGGCACATAAGATAAAAATTAGAATTCAAAAAGAAAAAAATCTAATCAAATAAGATGATATTTAGTAGGGATAAGTGTAAAGTTCTTAATTTAGGATCAAAACTTCAACTTAATAAAACACAGGATGTGGGGAAGAGGAAGGTATGGCTAGGTGACATTTCCTGTGAAAATGTCCTGGGATTTCTAATACACTGAAAATTTATTGTGAGTCAACAGTATGACATGATTTCCCTAGAAGTTACTATAAGAATTGATAGTCATAAAGTTGACTTATCTGATCATAAAGTGACTGGATGAAGAGGACATGAACAGAATATTTTTTCTGTATGTTTGGTAGTTTAAAAAAAAAAGGAAGAGAAATTGGATCCTAGACCTTGGGAGAAGCAGAATCAATGAATTTTGTTTTAATTTTTTAAGGATGGTGGAGACCAGACAATATTTGGGAATTGAAGAGAAGGAACTAGTAGAGAGGAAGAATGATGCTGTATGACAGCCAGAGAGGGAATGATTAATGGAACAAAGTCATGGAGGAAATGAGAGGATCAGATTACGGTCATAAAATAAAGGGTTAGTTTGAGAATAAGCAAAGTCACCTTATTCTCTAAGACTGGGAAGAATAAGAGAAGTATTTTTAAAAGTTTATAGAGATGAAGGAAGAAAAAAGAGTTAATAGTTCTGATACACTCTATACTTAGTGAATCACATTTAGAGTTGATTTCTACATTTTAGGAAATATATGAGTAATAGGTCTACACAAGGGGAAAAAAAGAATGTTGAATGGATGAATGAGCATATTTTATAAGATTCATTGGAAGGAATTGGCAATATTTATCTAGCACAGGCAAAGAAGAAAAAAAAAGACATGATATGTATCCTTAAAACTTCAAAGGGCTATTATATGAAAAAAGGATTACCCTTGTCCTGTTTGGACTCAGAGAATAGGAGTAGGAGTAATTTGTCTAAATTGCAGAGACAGATATAGCAAATATTGGTCCAAGAAAATATTGGTCCATTCCAAAGTAGAATGATCTGCCATAGGTATTAGGAAGTTCCCCATCATTGGAGATTTTCAAGCAAAGGTTGGATGATTTTGAAGATATTGAAAAAAAAAGGGAATTTTCTCATACATGGATTAAACTAGATAGCCTCTGAAGTCTCTTCTAATTAACAGAAGGGATAATATCAGAGGATTTAGAGCTAAAAGGGAGCTTAAGAGAACACCTGGTCCAACTCCCTCTTTTTAAAATGAGAAAACTAAGGTTCAGAGAAGTGGTTTGCCCAAAGTTACACAAATAAAAAGTAGTAAACTTTATATTGAAATATCTTGACTCTTTTCCCACCAGTGTTCTTTTCATTATTTTGTGATCTCACTTCCTCTTCTGGTCTTTTTTTCCCCTTTGCTTATATAAGATAAAAGATAAAGGACTTTTACATTTTCTTGTTTTAAGGTACTCATTCTTTTCATGGTACATATTACTTTGTTTACATTTTCTCGTGTAATTGTGCTCCTTACACTTTAAACCAATGTTTCTCTAGATTTTTGAAAGATTCCAGGACAGCCCACCCTACATCATCTTTGCATTGGGATAAAAAGATTGAGGAAGGTAGAGGGCCATTACAGTTTATATACTGCTGTTTTTGAAAGGGGGATTGGATACTCACAATTCATTTGTATGACACTTTGTGTGTTTGGAGCAGTGGAGAGAGCACTGGACTTGGAGTCAGAGGACCTTAGTTCAAATCATAATTTTTCTACCAACTACTTGTGGGACATTGGAAAAGCCACTTAAGTCCTTTGGGACCTGGTTTCCTCATCTGCAAAATGGTGTCAACTTGATCACTTCTAATCCCTTCCAACTATAAATATGTGAACCTATGATCTCATTTGGTTTTAATAACCACCTTCCATGAAATACTATACTTCTATAGTATAGAAGACTATATAGCAGAACAGTCTTGGTTTATGAAAAAATTTGGGTTCAAGTCCTGTATGTAAAAGATAACTAAGATACTGGCTCTGTGGCTATAAGCAAGTCAATTACTTCCAAATCAAGTAATTTTCATTGCCCTCCAAAAACTTTCTATTACTAGAAATTACAGATGAGTTACTGAGCTACCTTGATGAAATAATGGGTCCAGATCAAAAAGAAAAAAACTTTCTAAGTCAGAAAGGATATTTTACAGATTAGAAAAATGACTCTTTGAAAGGTTAAGAAACTTTCCCAAAGGAACACAATTCAAATATAAAATACATTAATCACCAACTACTATACATGTACTAGATTAGACCCAAACTTCTAGGACTACATTTTTCATAGTGAACTTAACAGCACTCACCACACCTTTCCAATTCTGTGGATGATGCCAAGCTACCATGACTTATAGTCAATTATTTCAATTCAGCAAATATCTATTAAGCAACCTACTCTATGCAGGAAAGGTTGGGCAATAAACTACGAATAACAATTGTATCCTGGTTAATTGTTTCCTATTCATTAATGAACCTTGTTTGATTAATTGGTTTTTTTAATTTATGAAACTCTGTCTTCCCCTGTATTAGGGGTATAGGCCAAAACTGAGGATAACTACTCCCACTTTGTTAAGAAATTGGCAGGTATTACTTAATAAATCGATATACTATGAACACTGAACCTTTGTTCCCTCAGTCATTTCATCTTTCATCTGTCACAAGATCCTGAACCTACTCTCAAGGAACTTATAATCAAATAATAAGGGAAAGAATTAAGACAATACTAATGCAGAGGGATTCAGGTTCCTCAGGATCCTGGAGAGTGTAGTATTTCCTCAGGTCCTATTAGGGGGAAGATTCCATCTGCTTAGTCATTCCCACTGATGGAGTCATGGGGAGATAAATTCTAAACCTTAGTGGCCAGAGTGGCAAATCTAACCTTATGAAAATTGATCATCTGTCCTAGCTACTCCTCAGTAAGAATCTCCCTCCAGTCTCTAAGCACATGAAAATGGATCATAGGATTTAAAATTAGAAGGGATTTGACATCTCATCTAGTACAACCCTTTCATTTTGCAGATGAGAAAACTTAGCTCCAGAGAAATGAAATGAATTGCCTATGGTCACATGGACAAGTTGCAGAATCAATATTTAACCCAGGACTCCTGACTACAAGTCAAACATGCTTTCTATTACTCCATCAACTATGAATCAGTCTTTTCTCTGTTTCTATTATATCTTCAGCTGTGTACTAGTGGGGAGCTGTGTACTCTAGGGAAAACAAAAAGAAAATATAGTCTCTGCCCACAAAGAGCTCAAAATCTCCTTAAGGAGGCAAAGCTGTTACAAATGAAATAACTAAAGAAGAATATAAGACAGGACAGAATTCAGCGAAGATTTTTTGATCATGTACTTTAAGTGCTGAAGAGATTTTGGGGGGCCTGAAGCAACTATGGCCCAGGAGGGTCAAGAGAAGCTTCATGGAAGCTGTAAAATTTTCTCTGGACTCTAATAAGGTATAGTGTTTGTATAGATTAAGAATGGTTAGAATCCTAGATAAAGGGAGTAGAATAAGCAAAGTCATGCCAGTAGGTATAAAAATAGCATGTATAGTACCTGAAAGCAAGGAAATAGTTCTTTCAGGAGTAGAAATTCTTTCTCATGAGGTAGATGGAGTTGGATAAATACATAGGGCATTTGTGGGAAACCCTGAACATTAAGCAGAGGAGTTTAGACTTTGTCCACTGGATGATGAGGAATCATAAAAAGTTCTTGAGGAGAACAACTAACAATGATAAATAAGCCTCTAAAGTTATTGTGAGCTGTATAATCCTTCCCCTCTATTCTTCAGTTACCAAGCCAAGATTCCAAATACTGAGGTTACCTGGTAAAATCTCTAGTCTCTACTTCTACTACTGTTACGCCTCTACCTATTACTCTAATCTTTCCCCATTACTGGTTGAGCTAGGACTCATAACTCCTCAGGTACACATAATAAGGGGGGAATCTAGGTTAAGAATTAAACAAAACTGAGTCCAATATGGTTCCTGATTTCTCTTACTTCTAGAAAAGATCTCTTAATTATAAGAGAAGAAGCTATGGAAAATGATGAGAACATAACATTACAAAGGTATTACAATCTAGGTTGGGAGTCCTCAAACTTAGGGCAACACTGTCTAACAGGGTAAAAATATAACTTTCATTACTTACTTCAGAGTTGTTGCTAACTAGATGGAGCTATATGAGCACTCTGTGTGCAATATTATTGGTTGTAGTTATTGTCATTGTTATTATCCATAATAACCAAAATGTAAAACATTTATTTAAATGTCCTGGGACTCAATTTCTCCATTGTCAATTGAGTATGATAATGTCTTCAACTATTTCACAAAGTTATGTCTAATGAGACAAAAATGATCATGAAAATTCTTTGACAAATATAAAATAAACTCAAAGAATTATTCAGTTAAACTTAATCCAGTTTAACAAAAGTGTATTTATCACCCACTGTGTAAAGAACACTGTATTAGTAGTTTAGATAGGAGTAATAGTATCCATGTTTATTTACAGTCTATTGAAAAACATAATATACTGTTAACTATAATACAAAATTATATATTTATTATAGAGATGTAAGCAAGATGCTATGAGAGGGTCAAGAGTGAAAAGTAAGTATTGACTAGGGAGATACAGGCAAAGCTCCACAGAGAAAATGGAATTTTCTTTAAAAGAGAAGTAGGAATTTAATAAGCAATGGAGAGGAAGGGCATTTATGGCAGAGTAAACAACATGAGCAAATTCAGGGATGTGGAGTTTTATTATTGAATTAGAATTTAGGTTAGCTGGAGAGGAGCAGAAATTGATCTTTGATGGCAGGGATGTCTGGAAATTTGATCCAGAACAAGAATTAAGACCAAGGGATTGTGCTGGAGAAAGGCAAGGAAGGGGAATGGGAGTGTGGTGAAGGTACAAGAGGAAGGAAGGGAGGAAAAAGTTGGAAAAGAAGGGAGAAAGGGATAATATTTTTGAGGACCAAAGAATAATCATCAAACTCTAGGGAAGGTAGCAAAAAATCAGGATGAAGAACAGATACCTCAATATTCCCTATTTTTTCCTACAGATTTTTTTTCAATCAGATGAGCTTTCATTTTACCTTTTGCCTTTCCTAATCCCCAAAATTAATGCAAATACTTATTTAGGAGCCTCCCCTCTCTCTTCAATTCCCTTGCTTCTTCCACGGTTCCCCAGACTGCACCCCATTTCTCTAATATCTGCTTGGATGGAACAGCATCCCCTACTGGGAAATTGTTGTCCCTACAATAACTTCTTTTCCAATTGAAATGTAAAGGACTGTTTTCCCATTGTAAGGAGGGGTGCATACACTTTGTGTGTGTATATATATAAATATAATATTCATATATATGTGTATGTATATATATGCATATATATGATTGTAGAGTATATAAAAGTAGAATTATAGGCCCATAACAGGGCCAGTAGAAAAGATATTTTTGATCACTTTAACAAGGCTTTGTCACATGTCTTCCTATAATGTTCTAAGCACTGTACTAAAAACAGAAGCTACACAAATATAAAATAGTACCATCCCCCCCGAAGCAGCTTATATTATAGTTTTTTATTAAAGCTTTTTATTTTTCAAAACAAATACATGGACAATCCTTCAACATTAGCCCTTGCAAAACCTTGTGTTCCAATTTCCCCCCCCTTCGCCCCCATGCCCTCCCCTAGATGGCAAGTAGTCCAATATATGTTAAACATTGTAGAAATATATGTTAAGTCCAATATATGCATACATATTTATACAATAATCATGCCGCATAAGAAAAAAAAAGAGAAGCAAAATAAAATGCAAACAAAAAACAACAAAAAGAGTGAAAATGCTATGTTGTGAATCACATTCAGTTCCCACAGTCCTCTCTCTGGGTAAGCAGCTTATATTCTAATAGAAAAGACAATTTGCATGTCTGTAGTAATTTGGGGAAGGAATTCAGTAATACTTGAAGGAGAATATTAAAGACTTCCTATGTAAGGTTAGTCAAGCTGAACTTTGAAGGAAATCAGGGATTCCAAGAGGAAAAAATGTGTTCTAGATATGGGGAACAGTCAATACAAAGGCACAGAGGTGAGAGATAGAGAGTTGTGTGTGAAGATCAGCAAAAAAAAAAAAAAAAAAAAAAAAAAAAGCCAGTATAATTGGATTGTGGAGTGCTTTACAGCTGTTATTTGTGAGAAGATTAGAAAGGTAGGAGTCAGCTTGTGGACACCTTTGGGTTAGGTTGAGAAAAGCTTTGAAAGACAAACAGAAGAGTTTCTCTTTTTTCCTAAGGTAACAGGAAATCATTGGAGTTTGGGGTTAGGGATAAAGTGATTAGCACTGTGCTTCAGAAAATTCACTTTAGTGGTTGTATTAAGGATGGATTGGAATGGGAAGAGGTTGGAGTTGGAAAATCAAATAGGCTATACAAATAATCCAAGCAAAAGTCTTCCTATCTCTATTTATCACATCTCATAAAGCCTGCATCACCGTGTGATGGTTGGAGGCTGGAGAGTTGGGCAGGGTTCTGCTCCAGGGTGAGATGCAAAGGGAAAAACCAACAGGAGGATCAAAGGTTCTAGTTAGCTCCTTCAGTTCGTAGATGATGGGCAGCTTGGCCAGATGGATCTCTGATTACTTGAGCTGCCTCTGGCCCTTAAATTCTTCAATCTGTCTTTATCCTGATATAAAAGGTAAATCATACTGTTGGTGATTAATTAATTCAGGGAACAAGGGTCCAGAGCCAGGCTGACAGCCAGTAAGGGGCCTCTTGCCAGGCTCTCCCACCCCGGAGCTCTTTTTCAGTCTCTTTTTGCTCTCTGTTTTACTTTCTCTTTTGTCTTTCTTCCCTTTCTGACAATACATCTATGTCAACATTTCTCTCCAATTCTCTCACTCTGTTTCTAGCTTTCATTCTCTCTTTCTTTTCTCTTCTTTCTCTATTTTCTGTTACTCTCTCTTTGTGTAGTTCTATCTGTCCTGTTTCTGGATTTATTTCTCTCTTTCCCTCTGCTTCTATTTCTGCCTCTCTATCTCTTTGTCTCTCTGTTTCTTTTTCTTCCCAACCTTGCTCTCCTCTTCTCTCCTCTCTTCTCCTTTCTCTTCTCTTCTCTCCTTCCTCCTTTTCCTCCCTAGGACAGGTGCCACAAGACATTAGCCTCAGGCTTTTACTCTGCCTGGAGGAGCTCCTTCCCCTGAGGCGAGAATGTAATTAACACTACAGTCTCCACCCCTCCCACCCTGGGGCTAATTAATAATGATGGCTTGCCTCTACCCAGAGGAGCATCTTTAGTCTGAGGATATGAGGACTTATTTTGCTACAGACTTCAGTCATCTGGGGTTGCAGGGCCACTCAGCCGGGGTGGCGACATGCCCAAGGTCGCATAACAAATGTTTGGTGCCTGTGGTTTGTTGGAAAGAGTTAGATATTGGGGTCAAAGGACTCTAGCTTAGAATACCACCTCTGATCTCTATTACCTATATGACTTGTATCACTTATCCTCTCTCAATCTGAGTTTCTTCATCTGTAAAGAGGGGTTTCTAAAGCCCCTTCTAGCTCTGAATCTGTAGCACCATTTTTCTATTAGTGAAGTGCACTTAATTCCCCTGTGGTATCTTGTATCTGGGAGGTAGAGCCATAATTAAGATAGGAACAGAAATTAACCTTTTCTTCCTTCCCTCTCCCCAATCCTCCCCCAGCACCCTTCCCCCAACAAATTGAGAATATTTTTTTTAAATTAACACTTCGACTCCTTCTGTAGAGAAGATTGTAAAGGGAGAACCTGAATTTTGGGTAAGGACAATAAAAGGAAGCTTTTGTTTAAAAAGGAAGCGCCTCTATTTGAAGGTTTTGTATAAATAATGTAATATATTCCTTAAAATTGTATTGATTAATATCATTTTTTTACATTTTCCCCTTGCCTACCCAAAAGCCATCCCTTGTAACAATTTTTTTAAGAGACAAAAAGCAATTCAGTAAAATAAAACAAACACATCAACAGAATCTGACAGTTTATGCAATGTTCCACACCTAGAGACTGCAACCTCCATAAAGAAAGGGGAAAAACCTCTTCTTCTGGTCCTAGCTTGATTGTTATGATTATACAACATTGTTTTAAATTTTTTGTCCATTCAAATTGTTGCAATAACTGTGTGTTTTGTTTTCCTAGTTCTGTGCACTTCACTTTGCATTAGTTCATACATCTTCCCTATAATGTTATCAGACACATTAATTTCAATGACAGATAATATCCTTTTTCTAATTTAGAAGATAAATCTTTAAAAGTTTGAAATGGTAACAGGTTAAATGATTTGTCTATAGTCACAGAGTAGTGAGCATTAGATATGGAATTTGAACCCACTTATTCCAAATCTAGCACTATATGCCTTATACTACCAAGTTAACAGATAAATTTGTTCTTATATTATCCATAAGAATAATTATCTTCAATTTAGAAAAAAAATAGGACAAGGATGGTTTAAAAAAAATTGAAGCCCAAGATAGATGAGATTGCAAAGGAACATTTAGCTACTTCAAATGAATTGAGGTCTCCAGATCTAAATTTATTACATTCCAGGATACTAGAAGAATGTATAAAGATGACTACAGAATCAACTGGGATAATATGGGGAAAATCATGGAGTCTTAGAGAATTTTCCCTAAGATGGGATATGGGCAAGCGCTTCACTTTTCCAAAGAAGGAAAGAGTGGATTAATATCAATAACTGGCAAAATTCTAAAGAGGACTAAGTGATCTATGAACATTTAGAAAACCACTAGGATCCAGCATGGATTCATTCAGTATGAGTCATATTAAGCCTATCCCCTTACCTTTTTACTGAGACTACTAGATTAGTAAATATGGAGAATGCTATAAAGTGTTTTTATTTCAACAAGGGTTTTTTTTTTAATGTTATACCCTTAAAGATAAAGTTCAATTATATGACATATGTAATATTCTTAGATGGATTTGTACCTGGTTGAATATTCCTTAAAAGAATTAACACAATAAAGGTATTCATCAACCCTCTGGACATTAATTCAAAGCAAGGAATAAAGCAAAGCAAGTCAGGACATTTATTAGGCACCATTTATACAGCACCAATTAGGTGCTGTATACTAGGATAATTCTCAGTAAAACAAATGCATACATTCATCAAAGGTGCTTGCCATTGTTGTAAAGAAGATTCAACCCAAAATTGAAGACAAATAGGGATTCCCTGTAAATGATGAGATCCTCTAGATTCTCCTATTTGCAGATGATACATTGCTGATTGCATCAAGCTGAAAAAAACTACAGAGCCTCCGAAATGCAATGCATAATTAGACAAATGAGATTGGCCTCACTATTCACTCATGAGAAACAAAATAAATGAAGAATGCATATTGCTCAAAGTGTATTATATAGTTGGCTGAACAATCTATGACCTATTTGTGTACATGTGTGTATATATGTACATGTATATGTATATACATGTTATATAAATGTGTCTCTGTAATATGTTTATATATGAACATGTATGTGTATATATACATTGAATAGTTATTGCAAGTGCACAATAAGATGGGCCCAACATTAATCTGGAAAAGCCAAAAAATTCTTTTAATGACCTCAAGAATCTCTCTACACCAAGCTCCAGCTTTTTAATATTAGTATTCTCCCAATGATCTTTTATGACTTCAAATATGGAACACCAAAGTCTCCAAAAACTGAAGTTGGAAATCATCCAAAGGCCATGCATAATAAATATGGTAGGTGTGAACAGACTATAACATATTACAAATAAGGAATGATACAGAGAAGTGGCATGCAATATATCATCAAACATGTATAATCAAAAATAAAATAGACTGGTTACATAAGAGCAAAGGAGGAGGAAGAGCAGGAGGAAGAAGATGACGATGATATATCCTTTTAAGACCAGGGAGGGGGAAGGTTTACATATGTTATCTCATAAATGATGGAAATACCAAGGTTCTTGTTAGGTATTTTTGAGATGTCAAGAAAATTTAAGGAAAGCCCTGAGCACATTGGGTAAATTTATGAGAAGACATGAACAAAAGTCACATACCATAAAAAGGCATGGAGAAGTTGCAATCTTCATCATATTGATGATGTCATAGATCAATTGATGGATTTATCCATTTAACCACATCCAGAAAGTGTTGAATGTTATATAGAGGAAGCCATCATGTCTTGTGTCCCTACTACCTTGCATAAGCATTTAATAAATACTTGTTTCACTGATTAATGAACCCTAACTGAAGATAGAACCTACCAGCATGTCCTCACTCTTTGTATTTGTTCCTTTGCAATTCAATATTTTAAGTAATGACATGAATGAATGATGGCTCAAAATTTCAGGACAAATTTAGACAAAACATTGTATTGGATGACAAAAAAATAAAAATTCAAAAAGATCTTGATAGGCCAGTATTCTATACTAAAATTTCTATGAAAATTAACAAAGATAAATGTAAGGTACTACATTTATGTTTTTAAAAATAGGCAAGCTGAGGATGGGGGTGACCTGATTTAATAATGATTCCTGTGAAAGATACCTGAAGGCTTAATTAATTACAGACTCAACAAGAACCAATAATGTGATGTTAGGGAAGAGGGAAAAATGAGTATTTTCTCAGACTGTATTTCTAGAAATATAATGTAATATCAAATGAGTCCCACTGTGTTCTAAACTTACCAGATCAGATCTATGATAACATGCCCAATTCTGGATGCAATATTATTTTTTTTACATTCTAAATACATGTACATGTATTTATAGGTACAAATACATGTAAGAATAGTTTTCAACATTCATTTTTGTTAAATTATGTGTTCCAAATTTTTCTTTCTTCCTCCTTTATCCCTCCCCCCCCAAGATAGCAAGTAATCTAACATGTTAAATATGTGCAATCCTTTTAAACATATTTCATACTTGTCATGTTGTGCAAGAAAAATCAAGCAGAAAGAAAAAAATACAAGAAAGAAAACAAAAGTGAAAATGTTATGCTTCAATTTACATTCAGTCTCTATAGTTCTCTCTAGAAATGGATGGCATTTTCCATTTCATCTATTGGAATTGTCTTGAAACATCAAACTGTTGAGAAGAGCCAAGTCCATCACAGTTGATCATCACATAATCTTGCTGTTGCTGTGCACAATGTTCTCTTGTTTCTGCTTACTTCACTCAACATCAGTTCATGCAAATCTTTCAAGGCTTTCCTGAAATCAGCCTGCTCATCATTTTTTATAGAACCATAATATTCCACTACTTTCATATACCATAACCCTTTTAGCCATTCTGAGGGCATCCACCAAATTTCTAATCCCCTGCTCCTACAAAAAGAGTTGCAAAATAATCTTTGCATTTGTCAGTCCTTTTCCCTCTCCCATGATTTCCTTGGGATATAGACCCAATAGTAACACTGCTGAATCAAAGGATATGCACACATACAAACCACACAACCATATCCTACATTTAGATGCATAATCACTAGAACAAACATAATCTGAAATTGTTTGATTTTTAGAGGTCACCTGGTAAGGCAGTCAATCTTTTCCCATCCAAAAGCCAAATTTGCCTTCTAATTAATTAATTAAACACTTTAAAAAGGGGGGCTGCTGGGTGTGGCCACTTCTTAACAGTTAAACATCTACCTTCTCTGCCTTTCATTTTCTGTGATTATATTCTAGGATTTCTAGATTGGTTTCTGACCAACTCCTCTACATCAATATTGTACCTCTAATGGCATAACTTCCCCCTTTGACTTTGCCTATACAAATCTTATGTACTGGTAAAATTCCACCTCTTGCATGGAGCCTTCCCCTGACTCTCTAGACCTCATTTATGTCTCCTCTCTCTGACCTACAGCATTTTGGATCTGAGCCATACAATCTAACACCTCATCATATTCTGTCTTCTATTGTTCTCTAATTCTCTCACATGTCATGTCTTAGTTTTTATCTCTCTAATTAGACTATAAATCCTCAAGGGATCATATTTTCTCTTCCTTCATCCTTCATGATATCTATAATAAGACTCTCAGGAAAACTCAAGAAATATTTGTTGTTGATTGATAGATGGATAGCCAGCACCAAAGAGTCATTTAACAGACTTTCCAGGTGCTATCTCTCCCCACCCCCAACTCCCAACTAACTACTTGTTCTGATATTTTCTTTCCCATTGATTCATTTCCTGCAACATTTTTGGTTGTTCTCTCTATTGCTTCTCTGTTACCTCCCCCAAACAATTTTCTCACTTTTAAAAAGACAACAATTTCCCTAGTGGTTGTATATTTCATTATTGAATTTTAGAAGGGACTTTGAGAGGTTCTGTTTATAGTCCCACCCAGAGATTAGATTGACATTGGTGTTTATTTTCTTAAAATTTGCTGTAATGGAAAATTCAGTGCACTGAACTTAGAATATCTGGGTTCAAGTTCTAGACCTGCCATTTAGTAACTGTGAAAACTTGGGTGAAAACTTTAGCCCTTATAAAGAGCTTTATACATTTTATATGTTGGGTTTTTTTACATCACTATCACTTCCCTATTGTTTCACTCTATCAGAATGTAAGCTCCTTAAGGGAGCTTTGTATTTGTATCTCCAATACTTTTTAATTACATTACTTGGTTTTGACATGTAGATACTAAAATAAATACTTTTTTCATTAATACAAAGAAAAACAATCAAAAATGACATCAATAAGGCAGTCTGCCACACTCAGTTGTGCCACTGAGTCTCAGACAATTGTCCATTAATAAACATTTATTAAATGTTCTCTACATCCCAGATATCGTGTTAAGTGGTAGCAAAAAATAAGTCCTGCCTTCAAAGAGACAACAATCTAATGGGGAAAACAACAAGCAAACAAATACCTACAAACAAGCCATATGCTGAAAAAATAGAAAATAATTAAAAGAGATTAGGCAGTAGTAAAAAGAGGTTTAAGAGAGGCTTTCTATAGAAGACAAAATTTTAGTTGGAGCTTAAGAAAGCTTATAGACAGAGATGAGGAAAATATGTCAAGCATGGGTGATACCTAGGGAAATGTCCAGAGCTGAAATATGGATTTTTTTTTGTAGAGCATTAATAAAGTCATTATCACTGAGCTGAAGAGTACATGGCAAGGAGTAAGATATAAGAAGACTGGAAATGAGGAGGCACTAGATTATTGAAGAGCTTTAAATGCTAAACAGAGAATTTTATATCCAGTCCTAGTGGTAATGGGGAATAATAGGAATTTATTGAATAAGGGGAGGATGGTATGGTTGGATCTGCACTTTAGAAAAATTATTTTGGTGGCTGAATGAAGGATGGATTGATGTAAGAAGCAACTTATAGATAGATTGTGGCAACAGCTTGGGAGAAGGGGAGAGAGATAGTGAGGAATCAAAGATGACTTCTAGTTTGTGAGTAAGGTTTAAGGGGGAAAATAATGATTTCAATTTTGGCCATGTTGAGTTTAAAATGTTTCCTAGACATTCATTTCAATATGTCTAAAACCTAGACATATGGAGGTCAGCAGAGAGATTAGATCAGTTTAGAGATAATCATTAAATCTTTCAAAGTTAATGAAATCACCAAGTGAAGTGGCATAAAAAGAAAAGTGTAGAGGATCCAAGACAAAGCCCTGTGTGACTCCTGCGGTTAATGGATATGACCTGGATGAGACTTCAAAAAAGGAGACTAAGAAGAATTGATCTGATAGTAGGAGAAGAATCAGGATAGAATTGTGTCCCAAAAAACTAGAGAGAAGAGAGTTTCCAGAAGAGAGTGATTAGAGAGCCTATTTTAGACAGAGTTTAGCCAGAAAGTAGAGATATAGGATGAGTAAGTTGGGAAAAGAATCAGATGAGGCCTTTTTGAAGTTAGAGGAGATATGACCATGTTTATAAGTAGTAGGGAAGGAATCAGGAGAAAAGGCAGTGAGATTGATTCAATTAAGTAGTATAATCAAGTGCATTATGGTATCAAGGACCTTAGGAAAAAGAGATTGGTTCTAAGAAGGGCTTGAAAAATATTCTGAAACAACAGGGAACTTTGTGTTCATGAGAATTCTGGGAAGGGAATTCTAAAGGTTGGATAAATGACTGGGTTCCATATAGGGAAACCTAGCAGTCAGTGTTAACTGCTCCTGAGAAAAAGAAAAGAACCAAAGACATGGTATTATAGAAAAGGCACTTAAAAGTTAGGAGTTAGAAGACCTGAATTTGAATTCTGATTCTGTTGTTTACTAGCAATGTGACTTTGAATATCACCGTGTCATTTTAGACTTTAGAACTCATATATAAAATAAGGGTCCCTTCTGGCTGTGATTTTTTGAGAACTTTGGTAGTCTATACCAATTGTGATCTGTTGGTAGATTGGGTATATGAGAACCTTTTGTCTCATAGGGAGTTCTGAATTCTAGAAACAGGAGATCTAATGACCTCCCCTTAAAGTGATAATATTGCTGGAGGAGCTCATGACCAATATAAGACTTGCCAACTGATCTAAAAGAAGCCAGAGATACATAGAGGTAATCAGGATGAACATCAAGCTAATCTTGAAGGGACATATAAAAATGGATAACTATATCTTCCAAGAGGACTGGGATGTATCATGTGACCAGTGGTTTTGTAGAGCTTTATAAATTTCAGCTATTACTCTATAACAGGAGTTTTGGGGGGGTTTTTTGGTTTGGTTTTGTTTTGTTTTTGCTTTTTGCTGAGCAATTGGGGTTAAGTGACTTGCCCAGGGTCACACAGCTAGGGAATGTTGAGTGTCTGAGACCAGATTTGAACTCAGGTCCTCCTGACTTCAGGGCTGGTGCTCTATCCACTGTGCCACCTAGCTGCCCCTATAACAGGAGTTTTTAAACTGATCTTGAGGCCCTATAATCTGTAGCCTTGAACTATATCTACTCTCTCATTAATTATGATTCCCTCTTATGGTCAAGACCTCCCAATGCCCTTTTTTGACAAACTACAGTCCTCCCCAGCCTCATCCAAGAGATGAGTAACATGAAGATACATGCTTTTCTGGGAGGTCATATTTTATTATAAAAGGGGAGGCCAAGAGAGGAAGGGGTCAATGTCCATAATCAATCCTGACTCTCTGCCTATTAGATTCCACTCATCATCAACCCCAGATATGATTCTTCTTGAATGAGCATGCTCACTATCACAACCATCCATTAAGAATATACCAACCCCTTATGGTTTCCCCTTGGCTGTTTCTTTGCTCTAAATCACCCCCATACTAATAACAAATCTCTTAATATAATATTGAGAAGTAGTCTAATGTAGTAGAAGGTTTAATGTCCCCAAAAAGAAATGAGCAAAAAATCTGGATCCCCATGCCAACAGAAGAACTTTGAACAAATCTCTTCCCCTCACTGAATTTCAGGTTTCTCCCCAGTAAATTGAAAGCATTAGACTAGATCAACAAGCACTGTTTTAAGCATTGAAGATATGAATATAAAAATGAGACACATTCTTTTTTAATTTGTATTTTTTAATATTAAAACATTTCTTTTTTCTCCTTCATACCACTCCTCCCCATTATTAAAAAAAGCACTCATAAAAATATGTCTAAGGAAGCAAAACAAAGTCTCATGTTGGCCATGTGCAATACATACACACACACACACACACACACACACACACAGAGACATACACCTTATTCTATATCACTTTTCTCTTATGAGATGGACAGCATATTTCATCACTGGTCCACTGAAATCGTGGTTAATCATCGAATTAATCAGAGTTCTTAAGTCTTTCAAAATTGTTCATTTTTTACAGTTTTGTTATTATAAATTGTTCTGAGTCTTTTCACTTTACTCTTCATCAGTTATACAAGTTAGACAAATCAAAGATGATTTGTCTAAAATCATCTTTTTCATAAATTCTTACAGCAAAATAATATTCCATTACATACATATGCCATAATTTGTTCAGCTACTCCCCAAGTATTAAGTATTCCTCCTTCTAGCTTCTCTTTGCCACTACAAAAAAAAGCTATTATATATTTAGAATAATGTTTTTAAATGTATAAAATAAAATACATAGGATATCAAAAGAAACCAATTATATCAACAGGGAATATCCTTTCTTTGCTATCCAAATGGATTTCTTAGAATTTATTCACATATTTCTTGGGGGTCTGATGACTCAAAGTTAAGGACCTTAGGTAATAGGAAACTATTACTAGTTTCCTAGTAATAGGGTAGTGGTAGTCAAAGAAGAGTATTTTGGCCCAGGAAATTACAAGAAGTAAGTTCACAAAAGGGTAGTTGACAAATATAACTTTTTCCACTTCATAGGATTATAGATTTAGAGCTGGAAGGAACCTCAGAAGGAAACTGAGGCACAGAAAAGATTTTTTGCTTTCCTAAGGATTACACAAATAGCAAAGTTGTGATTTGTTGCCATATTTTCTGACCCCACAAACAGAGCTCTATAGGTCCTTCCAGCTTATGTCACTTAATCCCTATTTTTCAGTTTACAAAATAGAAATAAAAATACTTGCTACTCATACCAAAGGGTAGTAATGAGGGAAATGTTTTGTAAATTATTGATCCCAGTTCTGCCACTAATTTGTCTTACCTAGAAGAAACCATTTCCCTTCCTCAGCAATAGGTCCTTTAGAGACTAGGTTATCTTTAAAGTCTCCCTTTCAGTGCAACTATCACATAATTCTAAGACAACTAAGACTGCCTTTTAAGAGAAGTTTATTTCAGTCTATTGAAGACTATTGGGATTTAGAGTCATAAGACTCCAGATACGTATCTAGCTTATTGTTAAATAGTCAGTCAAAGGTGAGGCTAGGTGGGACATTTGGAGTCATAACACTCCAGATACTTATCTAGCTTATTGTTAATTAGCCAGTCAAAGGTGGAGCTAGAGAATATCTGGATTTGGGGCAGCTAGGTGGCACAGTGGATAGAGCACCAACCCTGAAGTCAGGAGGACCTGAGTTCAAATTTGGTCTCAGACATTTAACATTCCATAGCTGTGTGACCCTGGGCAAGTCACTTAACTTCAATTGCCTCAGAAAAAAATAAAGAAAAATGTTTGTGAGAATATCTGGACTTGTTTCTTTAACTATAAACCTTCCTGACTAGGTATGAGGACCATAGGTTCCATAAATTAGAGTTGGTGGGGTCAAGGATGGGGAGCAGAGAGAAGAGATCATCTGAGTACACCACTTTCAGTAACCTGAATTGACACTTCATTGTTAACCCTACATATTATATCACCCTGAGGACAGATTGGAGATGTCCCAGATGCAATTCTATATCTGGACCAAAAACAGCAATGTCATCTATATATACACACAACTACAAATTTTCCAGTCCAATCAACAAATTGAGGGATGTGCCAGTCTTCAATGCTTAATAAACAAACTAAAGGGGAGAATCATAAATTAATGCCAGTGCTAGAGGCAACAAAAATAGTGTTTGACCCAGCCTCAAGAATCTGCTCCTTTGCCAGTAATCCTTTATATAATCATAGGTAGAAATAGCCTAAGCAGACATTGATCACTCCAATAGATCACCCATCTGAGAATGGCATGGGCATCAGATTTAATAATTTCCCTTAACCTCCTAAGGTCCATACAAAAATCTGATACTTACCTAGTTTGGTTAACAGTATATCATGAAATAGTTGAGTGATTGGAGGAAATAATTTAGAGAAAAATAAATGAATGTCTAGAGCTAGGAACAGTGTTTTATAAAACATAATTACTTTAAGAAAATGCAAATATCTAGATGGGATCTGTACCTATTTTGTAAATGAGTCAATTTGTCTTTCCCAGAGAGAAGCGTCTAACTCTATCCTAGCAAAAGATGCCTTTATCTTCAGAGGTTCAAGTTTTCTGTGGTTGAATTCAGAATATTAGTAGACTAATATTGAACCATTATCCATTTCTCAATAAGAGTAAGAATTTGCTAACACAAAAATTCCTCCAATTGATGGACCAAGTCATCCTGGTTCAATACCTCAGCAAAGTTGAACTTTCCTATAGGGCTAGCTAGAGCCCAAGTAACTTGGCCCTTTTTGCTTATTGCATAGTGACTCACCCATGCTTTCAGCTGATTTGTTCATGGACATAAGCATGATAGTATTAAGACTCCTTCCTGTTAGTCCCAGGATCTGGGAGCTCTTAAACCAGATCTTGTTTCTCCCATGAGATAAGAGATCTGTGATTTCACTGGAAAGAGGAACTTCCAATTGAGAAAACTCTTTCTACCAAAATAATACAGCACCTGCAATCATGCAGCCTTCCCCTACAAATTTAGAGAATTGCCAGAATACTAAGAGATTAAATGATTTGTCCAGAGTCAAATAGGAAATGTGTCCAAAGAAGGATATAAATCTAGGTCTTCCTGGCTTTTAAGCTGGTTCACTAACCACTATGCCATAGCACATTGCTTTATTTCAACCAAACTGAGAAGAAATTTCCAGTACAAACTCAGTTTCTATATTTTTTTCATCTGATACACAACACTTAGCTACCATAGAAGTTTTGATCTTTTGTTCAAACACCATCTGATGGTTCCTGACCTGGGAACCAGAACCCTTTCAAAGAGATAATGGAGAAAAGTGATGGAGTAAACATGATACAACTCACCTATCATTCCAGTTTGCCTCTATTTTGTCCTTTGGGTTCTGACTAAACTTCTTACCAGCCCATTGATGTGCAATATGGTTATCTTACATTCTATAACATTCCCACAAACAGCTTTTTTACTAGTTGTTTTCCCTCCAGCAAGACAGTTATTTTATTAAGAAACATCAAATTGATAAAAAGACACTGAAAAGTTTGGTCATGATTTGAGTCACAGTATCATTTGTGGCCACAGTATTGCAGGATCATAGTTTTAGAGCTGGTAGAAACTTAAGAAACCATCTAGTTCACTCCCTCATTTAACTGTGGCATAAGAGATTTAAAGTTACTTGGATACAGACAATAAATCTCTCAAGCAGTATTTGAACAAAGTCTTCCTGACTCCAATATAGTGCCCTGTCCACTTGCTTCCTCTATACATCCCTGAATATGTTGGACATGTCAAGAACTCATGACAAAATAACACATGGATGTGCAAACATACACAAAACACAGAAAGAACAATGCTGTAACTAAAGGTCATAATTTTTTGGAGAGCTTAGACAATGCCTGAATGGATAAGTTCCATTAGGCTTTTAAAATCTCACTCTTCTTCTGTCATAGGTAACCCTTATCTCATGTAGCCTTCCCCTACAAACTGCGGTTGGTCTATATCAAAGGGAGCTGTCCCTTCAGCACTGTTGTCCTGGAAGGAGGAGAAAAGACTACCTCTTCAAATTTCTCAGGATCTCCTTTGTCTCTTGACCTAGTAGCAGGAATTATTGGCCTGCTGGGCTGTATCTACCACTTTTGAAGCCTTGACATGAGGTAAAACTCATAGGAAAGGAAAAGAAATCCTACTGGGTTAGGGGAAGGAAGGAGAGAATTGAGAATCCACAGGATTCAAGAGGTATTTGTGTTCAGTTTCCATTGAAAAAGTAATAGAAGGATTAGATTCAAGATCCCTGGAGCCCATTCCATTTCCTGCTTATGAGTTAATCACCTGCAGCTGCAAGGTCTATATCCCACAGGTCCTCTCCCAGGAGGCATGACAGCTGCTTCAGGTCACTCAGTGCAGTTCTTGCTTTCATATGTTCCTTCTGTGCCAGCTGTAAATGGGACTTAGAAAGGCCCTTCAACTATATCTCCTTTTCAGTAAAGATTGCTGATATACTTACCAATTATCCTGAGTGACAAATACCTGCTCTAATATCTAGTCCAACATTAGATGACCATTCTTCTTGGCTGCCTCCCGGTATTTATAAAATCCTTCAGGCCACCTGTCAAGTTCCATGTTGGGCATAATGAACACTATCTATGGATTTCTCTTCTGCCAGGTGTAATAAGGAAAACTTCCCCTAAAAGTGTGGTTCTAATCTATTTTGTCTTCTAACAACTGCAACAAGTGTTGTATGCTCGCTCCCTCAATTGTCTGACCATTTTTTCCCCTACTGTTCAAAATCTCTACAGGGAATAGTCCCTGAAAACAAGTACTTCAGAATGTCAGGGGGACTTAAGGCTTTCCTAAAATATATTTGGTTCCTTTCTTACTCTACAATTTATGAGAGACTTTCCCTGGAGCCAAGTTCTACCTTCCTGCCCAACTCCCATTGCTGCATTTCCATAAGGACCTCCTTCTTGATCAGGACAGTTTCAATTATCTTCTATATTAACAATTCACTAACTTTTTGGTCTCAAGACCCCTTATATTCTTGAAAATTATTGAGGACCCCCAAAAATATTCTGCTTATATGAGCTTTATAAGCATTTACAATATTAGAAATGAAAATATCTTAATATTATTATCAAAATATTTTTGACCTCACAGATCTCCTGAAAAGATCTGGGGGCCACTATATGTCCTCAGACCATAATTTGAGAGCCACTATCCGATAGTATTATCTAGGTTCACAAGTCACCTCACACAAGTCTTCTGATATGGGCAGCAAGCATTTCCTCTTCTAAAGTAACTGCTAAGGATCTTACTTAGAAATGGGATTTCCTCTTAAATCATTTTCTTTATGTTAGTATGGCAATCATACTCAGAGAAGGGGAGGAGGCAAACATAGAGATGGTTTTATATTCTGTCTACCTAGGGGAAAGGTTGGTCCCAGTGTCTGGAGCAAAATTAAACTTGCAGATTATAGTTAAGTGATAGCAAGTGGTATGGTTAGAATAGTGAACCAAGCAGGTTATCGCATCATCCCAGCCACAGTTCTTCCAGTAGGGCACAAGGGTATCAGGATTTGATACCCTCTTCTTTTCTATTTACAAACATATTAGAAAAATAATACTATACATTAGAAATACTGTTGAGAAAATTGTTAGTGTTAGAGGCATGGTGATTAGATCCTGTATATTCCCAGGATACTGAAAGACTCAGGACCAATAGGCCTCATTAGAGCAACAGTTGACTAGGTGTCCCTTGAACTCCTCTGACAGAGACAATGTTTCTCTCCCTATATCTCTCCAACCCTGTTAGAACATAAGCTCCCTAAGTTCAAGGACTGTTTTTTTTCTTTTCTGTTGTAATGCCTATGCCTAGCGCAGTAATTTATATTTTGGGGAGGGAAGGGAGAAGCTTGACCTGAAATTTCATTGGTGTAGGAAACTCTATGTGTAAAGATCAACAATGTATATTTCTAAGGATTTGGGATGGGAGGGGGAGGTGAACTGAGAAATTAGGTGATCTCATGGTCTTGCACAGAGGCCAAACTTGAACCCAGTTCTGTCTCCAATCAGTAGCCAGTCAGAGGAATTAGATATGTTCGCAATTCATGGGTCTGATCTGAAGGAATATGTGTCTTCTGAGAGTGAGATGGGCTGGCCCCCTACCACTTTGCTCCACTGTATCTCAAAACACCATAGCACCTTGTATATAGTTAACATTTAATTAATGTGTTTTTTTTAATTTAAGTGACTCCTTAGGGCAATATGTATGTATACTATTTATGGGAGCAAAGATGGAGCTTCATAGCTGTCTCTCAGCTAGAGATGCCATCTCAAAGAGGGAAGCTGATTGAAAGCATTCCTCCTTCCTTTTCCTCATGATAGAAAAGTTCACTTGACAAGCACACTTTAGCCAGAACAGTCAAAGGTCAGAGCAGTTCTTCAGGGAACTAAAGAGAGAAACTGGAAATTTTCTGTCTTCTAGCAGGTGATTGCATATGCATGTTACCATTATGATTCCCCAGTAAATTAGGACCAAGAATATATGTTCATAATTAAAAGTGTTAAAGATGCAGAATATCAATGAAGATATATCCTTTTGGACTTCACATCAGGGAGGAGGGAATTTGTTTTGCTTGATAATGCATAATTGCTACAAGGTTTTGTTTTTCTTTTTTTTCCTTTGGAGGAGGAGGATAAGGAAGGAAGAAAACATAAATGCTTATTAACTGAAAAAAATAAAAATTCAAAAAAAACCCCAAAACAATTAAAGGCATTCAAAACAGAATCATAAACTTTCTGAGTTTCTGAGTTACTGGTTCTAAAGTAGTTTCCAACTTCTCATCCCTTTTGGTAAAGTTGTTGTTCAGTCATTTTAGTTGTGTCTAACTCTTCACGAATCCATGTAGGGTTTTATTGGCAAAGATACTAGAGTGGTTTTCCATTTCTTTCTCCAGTTTTGATAGAGTAAACCATTACAATCACTGTCATATTCTTCTAGTGTCAGAGTCCCTCCCCCAAAAATGTATATGAAATAAAAAACAACCAGATAGATGATTATACCATCCAGCTCTTCTCACCTACTTTGAGAATTTCCTTTCAACCAAACTTCTTCTAGAGTTAGAGGAACTATGAGTGTGGGTGGGCTGCCTTATTATCCAACCCCATACCAGATGTTGGGGGGTCTTGCTTCTCCCTCATTCTATTCTCCCATTAGCCTGTGTTAGCTGAAACTCTTCTACCTGGGGCCTTAAATAACCTAAAATTTGACTAGTGATGAGTATATTAATTACCATCATTATTACCCCACACTTAAGTATTATATCAGAGTTATAAAATACTTTATGTACATTATGTGTATTATCTCTCCAAGTAAGAAGAGCAAGTATTATTATCTATATTGTATATAAGAATCTGATGTTCAAAGAATACAAATGATCTGCCTACCACAGCTAGTATATATGTCACACTTTAATGCTTGCAAAGTGCTTTACAAATAGTATTTCATTCGAGCCTCAAAATAATCCGAAGAGACAGGTATTATTATCAACTTCATTTTACAAATGAAGAAATTAAGGTAAATAAAGGTTAAGTGACTTCCACATGGTCATGCAGCAAGTAAGTGTCTGAGACAAGATTCAAGTTCATGTCTTCCTCACACCAAGTTCAGTGTTCTAACATCGGAGCCACTTCATCTCTAGGGACTCTGAATCCAACTGGCTGACTGGTTGAGTCTTACCAACCATGATTCTTTTATTGCTTAAAACTTCTCAAAGCAGTAGCCACAAGTATCTGTTCCTACTCTATTAACCATGTTATTCAATAGTCCTTTCCTCTTCACATTCCACTTACATGAAGAATCAATCCTGGGTAACATGCTTGTTGAAAACTGAGCCAGTGCCAATGATCTTTGAAAACTGGTGGAGAACCTGAGATGTGCCAAAGGACATGAAAAGGGCAAATGCTCTATTTTTTAAAAGAATAGATCACATCATCCACATCCCATAAGCCAGTGAATTGACTTCAATTCCTGGTAAAATTCTAGAAAGCATTATTAAAGGGATGGCTTATAAATATCTATAAAGGAAAATGTTAATCACTAAGAATCGGCGTGACTTCATCAGCACAAACACATCATATCAAGCTAACTTTGTTTTCTTTTCTGACAAAATTACAAAACTGGTAGATCAGGAGAATTCTGAAAACATATACTCAGATTTGACAAAGTCTTTCATGTAATCTTCGTGAATAAGTTGTAGAAATAATGTCTAGATTAATGTTCTTCAAAGTAGGAACCAAGGCCTACTTCTACGGGGAGTGTGATCAACTAATCAGAGAGTGGGAATGATGGTCATATTCCACCCTTTTTCCCCAGTAGCATATCATAATCAAACACAATCATGCCTACCTTGATCTCTTATATCTGCCCCACTTCAGTTCATTCTTCAAATTTACAGGATCCTGGCTCCTTCCTTTCAAGTTGGATAAACCACTCAAGAAGTCATAATTAAACTGCCACCCAGTCACAGTGCCAGTGGGAAAATGGTCAGCCATCCCCCCTAGCATATCCTGATCACCTTTGTCCTACAGATCATCTTGTGAATGTAGTAGGTCCTATCAGTGAATAAAGAGCCATATCTTCTCTTCCTATTTTTTTCCTTTGAGGAGGACAGATCAAGTGGTACAGGATGAGTTGTGATCAATTAAATGTTCCTTTGTTCCATTTACTATTTTGGGTGTTATCTTCACCATTGAAATGTATACTTCTTGAGTTCAGGGAGCACCTAGCAAGCACTTAATAAATAGGTTTCATTCTTTCATTTATTTATTGAAGATTTCAATACATGATCTCTTCCCCCCAAAAAATAAAAATTTCTTTAAAAAAATTTCCTTAATTCCATCAGAAGTACCACCAGTTTCGCAAATTTGGTGTTGATCAAATTGTGAACTTTACAATCATGCCAGGCCACATGTTTCTACTTCCACAATATGAGTTGTTTTTACCTCTCTCTCTTTCCTCACATAGCCCTTCCCTTAATCCAGATCCTCATCATCACATGAACCACTTCAGTAGCTTCCTATGTGGTCTCCCCAATTCAAGTCTCTTCCATCTCCAACATATCTGCCACTGGGAAAGTAATTTTCTTAAAGCACAGGTATGACTATACTATACCTGTATTATAAGCTCTGGTAGTTCCAGAATCAAATATTATATCATCTTTATCTCATTCATTTTTTTTCTTTTTCTTTTTCTTTTTTTTTTTTTTTTTTTGCTGAGGCAATTGGGGTTAAGTGACTTGCCCAAGGTCACACAGCTAGGACATGTTAAGTGTCTGAGGTCACATTTGAACTCAGGTCTTCCTGACTTGAGGGCTGGTGTTCTATCCACTGTGCCACATTGTTGCCCCAATCTCATTCATTTTTAATTTCTACTCATAATTGTTTCTCCAATAGTAAATGTATACAATTGATAAATAAACAAATATCCATATACTGAAAATATGTACTCAAACTTTTTTTACTGATATATTGCATTATCAGATCTGCATGAAGCTTTAACAAAAATTGATAATGTATTAGCACACTAATGAGTTTTTTTGTGTCAGGACATTCCATCATTTTCAGATCTATCCAGCTGTGCTATTATCTAGAGTAGTAGTTTCCAAACATTAATAATTTTGAGATATAGTTCTACTTGCTTTATTCTTCCCTAGTTTAGATTTTGTGACTACATTTGATTCATAAAAAAAGTCTAGTAGGATGCTTTATCAACTAACTTGTATAGCATTTGTATTGTTCTTTAAATGATTAGATTCTCTGTTATAAATTTTCTCTAATTTATCAGGACCAGGAAGTTTTTTTTTTATTTGTAAGTTTCTTTATACCTAGTTCTAGTTCCTCTTCTAAGGTTGTGTCATTTAATATCTCTGGTTTTGTTCTGTGAATTTAGGTATTTCATACTTTAAAGGTATTCCTTTATTTCTTTTTGTGTTCCCAGTTATGTTAGCATATAATTATGTACAACAGGTTCTAATCATTTTTTTCTTCAGATTTTCTTGTGATTTTACTTTGTTTTCTATTTGTTAATTTTTTTTCTCCTCTTTGTAATCTAAAAGTCTATCAGTTTTATTGTCTTTGTTTTTGTTTTAAAAAACAGCTTCTAGTTTTATTTATCAGGTCCACTGACCTTTTGGTTTCCAACTTATTTCCCTTCATCCTTGATTGGAGAATAGCAAATACTGTCTCAATTTTCAGGAAAAGGGAAGAAAACAGAGTTAGGCCAGTGAACTTGGCTTTGATTCCAAGAAAAAGTTTAGAATGTGTTATTGAAGGGATGGTTAGTGAACATCTAGAAATGGAACCAGTAATTATCATGAACCAGCTTGCCTACTTCTAGAATAATGAATATCAGACTTAACATTGTGTGCTTTTTGAACAGTTATTCATTCTGTAGGTCATGGAATGCTATAAGTATGTTTAAGATACATTTTAGCAAAATATATGACCAAGTTTCTCATCTTGTTCTTTGGAAAATATGAATAGATGTAAGTTAAGCAATATGGTCTGATTTTTTTGGAAATAGTTAAGTGGCTAGGTCTATGGAAAATTTCAATATCAGCTTCAAATGAAGTTTCCAGTGGAGTATTCCTAGAGATTTGTACTTGGCTTTGTGCTGGTTGACATTTTGTCTCAATAACTTGGACAAAGTAAAGCTTATAAAATTTGCAAATAACACAAAACTGGAAGAGATAGCTAATAAATTTGGATGACAGACACAGGATTTTAAAAGGTCTTGACAAGGCAGAATGTTGAACTGACTCTAATAAGAACTCTAAGCTCATTCCAGCTCTCAATCTGTGACCCTAAAATGAAAATTAATAGGGATAAATTCTTACATTTAAGTTCAAAGCAGGCAATGATGCATGAAGGAAAGACCACCAGTCCTAGATTCAGAAAATCTTGGTTCAAATCCTCTTTTTTGACATTTACTAACTGCATGACCTTTCAAATCACTTAATCTTCCTGGGCTTTATTTAGTTTTCTCAACTGAAAAAAAAAGCATATTATAATAAATGGTCTCTAGGGATTCTTTCAACTTTGGATCTATGATCCTTTGAACTTAAAAAAAAACACTTCATAATTATAAAATGAGGGAGCTGTGCCTAGATAATATTTCCACTGGAAAATATCTTGATTTTTTCCCACACACTATACTCCCAATAAATCAACTATATAATATGGTAGCCAAAAAAAAAGAATTTCTTTTTGCACTAAAAGAGGCATAGTTTGTGATACAAAGACACTAGTCCTGCTATATTCCATTCCAGTTAGAAATCTATAGTGATAGATTCAAATCATTTTAAAAAAGATATTGGAAAACTGGATAACATCTATGGATGCCAAAGAATAAATCACAAAAGTAATAATTATGTGAAAAACAATGACAATAAGGAAATATCAAAATTTTTAATACACCACTAAAGAAATCCCCAGGAGAAAAATTATGTTCCTAAAAACACACATTAATAAAATAAAAAGGAAAGGAATAATAAATTGCATTTTTTAAAATTAGAAACCCAAACTAAACAGAGGAGAGAACTACCTTAGAATCCTACCATATGATAACTGGTTAAAACAGATGGGTATATTTAGCCTAAAAAAGAAAAAAACTTGATGACCTGATCTGTCATAAAATAGTGGAAGGCTGTCAAGTGGATGAAAGATTAGACCAGAAGCTTTTAAACTGGGTTTTAAAAAAATATTTTGATAACTGTATTTCAATGTAATTTGATTCTTTCATAATTCTACATATTTTACTTTAGGCATTTAAAAACATTATTCTGAAAAGGGCTCTGTAGGATGCACTGGACATCCAAAAAAGATTGAGAATTCCTGGATTCTGCTTTTTCTGCTTGGTCCCAAAGAACAGTGTGAAGAACAATGAGC
Organism: Myrmecobius fasciatus; assembly: GCA_023553655.1. Taxonomy (NCBI): domain Eukaryota; kingdom Metazoa; phylum Chordata; class Mammalia; order Dasyuromorphia; family Myrmecobiidae; genus Myrmecobius; species Myrmecobius fasciatus. The sequence goes on along the minus strand of JAJPUD010009734.1, from coordinate 16,850 downwards.
AGACGTTACAGAGAGATACATTTATCCTTGGTGTAAGGAAAACTCTCCTAAAAACCAGAATTATCCCAAAGTGGATCAGTGAGTTTTCAAAGGATAGTGGTTCTCCATCACTGGAGACCTTTAGGGAAAGAGTGGATGACCACTTATCAGGTAGTCCTCTGAAGTGTCTTTTGTAAATCTGATTTCCTCTAGTTCCATATCAAACTCTCTCTCTCTCTCTCTCTCTCTCTCTCTCTCTCTCTCTCTCTCTCTTTCTCTCTCTCTCTCTTCATATATATATATATATATACATATATATATATATATATACATACACATAACCCATGCCCTATCTCCTTCACCACAGCCTCCTATACATCCTTGACATAAATCAGGACAAAAAGCAATATTCAAACAGGACTCTATTTTCCTTTCTTTCCAGAAAGAGAGAGAAAGAAAAATGTCCTGTTAGGGAGGAGAATGTCTAAAAGCTCAGCTCAGATGCTTATGCAACAAAGGCATCTTGTGCCACAGGCAGAGACTCCCCAGAATTGCAAAAAGCTCTCCCCTCTCTATCATGGCCCTTCTTCCCTGTACTGATCTGTGTTCTCCTTCACTATTGCCACAATTTAGGGAGAGAAGATGCATAAAAATGAGAATGTACAATCGTGGGTGAGGAACTATGCCAGTCCAGGAAGTAGACTTTGGAATCCTGGGAATGAGCATCTCTAGCACTTCAGGCAGACAATAACAACCCACAGGTTGCCTGTTCCCACTCCACACATCCCAATACTCCTGGAAACACTCCTAGTCACACCCCGTCTCTCACCCACCCCCATGTTGTGGGTGCCAAATCTCTGACATAGAATTTAGAACTAAAATCAATGTCTCTATAGATAAGGAAATTGAGAGTCAGAGAGGAAGGAGTGTGATTAACCCACAACTAGGAACCGGCAAAATGAGGGTTCTGAATGAAAATCTGTATCTTCCTGCTGATAACTCTGATGATGATCAAAATAATGAGTCTAGAAGGAGGGGGATGGGATATGATTCTAGCAATATTTCTATGATCTTGGGAGAAGGGAGAGGGGAGTAACACAAAAGTCATATAGCTAGAAAGGGGATTGACACCTCCCTCCTTTCATCAAAGAGGTGGAGACTTCAAGTGTGGAATGTAGGTCTGTGTCAGATATAGCTGATGTTTTCATTCATTTTGCTAAACTGCTTTTTTTCTTTCTAAATATTTATTATAAGAGATGGCTCACTGGGTAAGAGTAGGGGAAAGATGTGATAGAAAAGCAGAAGACATCAAGAAAATTAAGATTACCAAAGCATTCTCTTTGAGTAAGCAGAAGGTGAGAATATAACTGAAAAAACCCTGTATTCTTTTAAATCACTTACCTTTTCACTTATTTGCTGTCTGCCCCAGTTTCCTTGATTATAAAATGAGGGTGATAACAGTAGTTATCTTCCAGGGATGTTATGAGGATCAAAAGAGGTATTTATAAAATGTTTAACACAGTGCCCAGCACATAGTAGGCACTTAATAAATGTGTGTTTCTTTCCTTCCAAATTGAAATCTCATCCCACCATACTGAACAGCTGTCTGACCCTCACCCTTCCCCAGTCCTTCACTATTCCAGTCCTGCCAGAGTGGTCAGTAAATAGCAACTAAATCTAGTGCCCCAACCTTTTCTCTAAACATACATGAAGAAGGCGAGCATTAGATTTCCCAAGACAGTCTGATCTCTTCCTTGTGCTGTCAGAGCATCAATTCCATCTCCATTTCTTTTTCTCATAATAAAAGTGACTGAAACCACCCCCTGCTGCTCCAGAATGACAGCAGCTAGTTCAGTCACAAGCAACCCACTGTAACTGGATCCCCTGCTTTCTCCTTCCATGAGTTGAGTTACCTACAAGTGCATTCTGAATAATAAGTCCACTGAGCTTACACAATCCTCCCAGGGCCCACTGATCCCACTCACTGTATTGACCAACTATGGAACCATGGTAGCTAAGAGGGAGGAAACTAGGATTCCAGAACCATATTCTCTTTAGAATGAAACTGTATTTTGTGCCTGGGAAGTCATAAAATTTGGTCAAGTCCTAGGTTGTTTTGTTTGGTTTGGGGTATTTTTTTTAAGAACCTAAAACTTTACTTTAGCTTTTTTTTATTTTTTGCACCTTTAGCTTACTTTAAGCAGTGGTGTCAGCAAAGATCTGCATTTGGTAGAACTGCCAATTTGTAAAATCTTTTTTGAAAGCAGTCTGGTAGAACACAGAAAAAAAATTAAAAAATAATCATCCTGGGAGGGACTTTGGAAGTCAAAATTTTAAAAAAATGTTTAAAATAAATCCTCACACCCTTTGACCCAATAATCACACTGTTAGAAATATACCCTGAAAATGTTTTTTTCAAAATTATCTGTTTAGGAATTATCATAGCAGCATTGTATATAATTTTTAAAAATTAAAATTTCCTCCATGATCAACAATAGGGTAGATAAATAAATTGTAGTACATGAATGTAATGAAATTCTGGAATACAATTAAGATAAACAAGACTAAAGAATACAGAAAATTTTCTGTAAGTACCTTTATGAAATAATGCAAAGTGAATTACAGCAGAAGAGAGAGACAGAGACAGAGACAGAAACAGAGAGAAAAACTGGGAGAGAGGGAAAAGCAGAGGGAGAGGAAGAGAGCAAGCAATAGTAACTGCAGGGAATTCTTTATTGACCTTTTCCCACCCCAAAGCCAGCCTGACATTTGTGCCCATCAGCCAGCCCCAAAGAATCAATAACATTTAATAACTACAGCGCCAAGGAGAGAAATCTAGTCACTTGGGAAATGTTGTTCTAAAGCATCTTCTGTGAATTGTCATTACATTCAGTGTGGCAAACTAAAACTGTGGTAATGTGTCTTCTCAAGGGCTATTTAAATGAACAATACAATGGGCAGGACAGCTCTGGGCAAAATTTCAAATTGTCTTCTCTATCTGAAAACTCAGTGGAATTGTTTGTACAGTCAGACTCCAGACAACTTCAGCATCTTCCTTCATCAGATTAGAAGCTCCAAGAAGAGACCTGGGGTTCACAAGGCAAGAGGCAGGGAGCTTTGTTTCTTCTACTAGATAAAAGGTTTCATAAGATAAGTGCCATTTCTCCTCTTCCCTTCATCTCTACTCAGGATTCTAGTCCTAGACGCAATGTTCATTCCTCCTCTTCAAAAAGAATATGTATAAATGGAAGGAGGCCAAGTAATGATGAATTAGATCCCTTGGGAACTTTCTCTGTTATTTACAATGTTAAAAAAAAACATGGCACTATGGAAATGAATATAACAGTTTTTTTTTAAATAAAAGATGCTTTACTCTATTTTGTGTTAAATTTTAGTTTATGTTTTAAATTGAAATCTGAACCAATACATTAATAGTACTATATATATTAATTTTAGAATATAACAAGGGATCACAAAGTTGTAAAAGTTTGTAAAAATTCACAAAGTTGGAAAATCCAAAAATTAGAAAGATTACAAACTGAATGAAACTATAAGAAATATCAAATCAAAAAGAACAACTTCAAGAATGCCAGTAATCATTAAGTGAAATTTTAAAATTTTGATGATAGCATAGAGGTTTTTTCTGCAAAACAATATGAGGATAATAACTTTGAACAACAGCAATAACACTAGGTTCCCCAATAGAGACCATAACATGAATAGGTATGGTTTTACCATATATATGGTTCCAGGAGAAAAACCAACCATAAATTATACCTAGGAGCCCTCCGTGATCTACCCTAAGTCTCGTCAGGAAGGGACAATCTGAAGAGAAAAAAAAACTCAACCCATGAGTGTCCATAAGCAAGAGATGGACTGTACAGATTGTGAGGATCAGTTGCCTTACTAATGTAAGTGGAAATATAAGGCAGGAAGCCTACCTACATATGAAAGAAATAGCTCAACAGTTCAGTAGTGACAGAATTCAAGGTGGTGGGAGGAAAAAAAGTCCAAAAGTTACCCTATCGTACAAAGAAATTGGGTGTTTAATTAGGCTTGAGATACGTATTGAATAAATAAATGGAAAAGGCATTTTTAGTGCCAGATATTATGCTAAGCACTGAGGACACAGATACCCAAAAAAAAGGACTATTCTAATAGGATGAGACAACATATTATTATATCAAATTAACTACAGCAAAGATGAATTATCCATTTTTATGTGAACATAAGGCCATGCAGAGTGGGTTGAAATCAAAGAATTTTTACCTCTTAATATTTCATATACTGTAAGAAAATAGTGGAGAGAGGGCATTCTAGGAATGGTTAAATGATAGAGCAATCAATTAATTGAGCATCATTTCCAAAAGCAATGGTACTATTGATTTTGTTATTGTGCTCTCAGCAAGATTTGTAGAAAGGAGATGGGAGGAGGAGTAGAATGACCCAGGTAAATGATCATGAGATGTGAAAAGCAAGACATTCTAGGCACTGGCTAGATACAAAAGGTTAAATAATTTTGCATTTAGTCATTCTTCAATCAAGAAGGCTTGAAAAGACCAAAGGAAGTAGTGCAGGGTAATATTAATAGATGGAAGATAGCTTTTTAGGTTCTGAGCCCCAAGCTGGGTGGAGTCAGTCTCTGTCTCTAATCTTAAATCAATGTAAAATAAAGAGATTGCTTGGATATCCTAGAAATTTGCCTGGAGTACATGGCATAGACCAAATGGAAGAAGCGTCTAGTGATACATACTGATGCAAATATGTTTTCCATGTCAGACACCTGTGGGTACCGTTACCTTTATACACTCTCCTAGTGATGTTTGTTACATGCAGGAGGCAGAGAGTATAGTAGCAGGTGGAATTCTAGGGGGTTGTCAAGATAATAGGATTTCTTCCTCCCCACAGGTGTACCCCAGAAAAGGTGTTGAAGTGAGAGAACAGATGGGGGACAGCTCCACCACTACCCTCCCAATCTCACTGTCTTAGTCACTCTCCCAAAGAGACATTCTTTGTCTCCCTGGAGACAGACCCAATGTGTGAGGAAGTTACCATGGAAACTGCTGCTCCCAGAAGGGGTGGCTGTAAGCTTGTCAGAGCATCATAGAATCTTAAGCTAGAAGAGACCTGAAAGATCGTCCAGTCCAACCCTCCTATTTTACAGCTCAGGAAACTGAGTTCTACAGACTAGAGGTAAATTTTCCCAAGGTCTTTTTAGAAGTTATTTGCTGCCTTTGCATTCTAGGGAATACACAAATCAATTTTCACCTCCACAGATCTCTATTGTTATATAACAAAGTACATTCCTAATTCCTTAAAATAGGTTATCACCTGTATTAAAGAAAACACTAACTATATATTCTTTCTGTGATCCATTTCAGAGTCCCTTAAATATTTTCAAATGAGATGGGCCAAGTTAAATTAAGCCTTTGCATTCCATTTGGTTAATTTCTGAAAGGCACCCAATTTGTGTTTAGATGCTATATTAAAAAGACAAAATCAGAACTCAGAAGCTCTCAGTGTTGGAAGGGACTTGAACAGCCATCTAGTCATGAAATTGCAGATAGAGTAATGAATTTGAAGTCAAGAATATGTGAGTTAAACCTTCTTTTAACATTTTCTACCTATATGACAATGGGTCAATCCTTTAACCCTCATAAACCTTACTTTCCTAATCTGTAAAATGGAGATATTAATACCGGCAGTGCTTGCTTCCCAGCTTAAATGAGGTAATGTATGTTAAGAATTGTGCACACCTTAAAGTGCTATACAAATGTCAGTTATTATTATTACTTTAATATGAATCTCTTCTACAATATTCTTTACAAGAGGTCATCCTGCATGTGATTGTCACCTCTAGTAACAGGGAATTTGCTACCTCCTGAGACCATCTATTGCACTTTAAGCTGACTCTCATTGTTAAGGAATTTTCCCTTAAAAGAATCAGGTCATGCCCTTGAAACAATATGACACTCATTTTCCCCCCCGTTCTAAAGGCTCACATATTGAAAATTGGTTGTTTTAGAAAATGACTCCAATTAACTAGAGCAAGATGAGTTACCCATTTTTATGAAAACAGAAGGCACTGCCAAGTGGGTTGAAGTCAGAAGGTTTCTACCTCCTGGTATTCCAATTCTTATCTTCACTTGAACAAATAACTCAATTTCATCTGTTCCAGTACAGAAAGGCTTTTTAAAGTTTGCATTTAAATTCAATTTTAAGAAGACAACAACATTTAGCAACTGGTAATCAATTTATTGAAATAAATGAATACAGCTCTATAATGGTGACTGTTCCTCCAGAAAGAAACTTTCAGTGATTATTTTTAAATTCGTAGGCTTCATCATTGTTGACCAGTCTCTCCTTTTATCATCCTTACTGGCTATCCCTTTGCTCCCACCTGAGAGTTCCTTCTCCTCTCTTTCTTATCCCTGAGTCATCCATACTATCACTGTCTCACTCACTAATGTCCTCCTCAAAATCCAGACAGAATCTAAATATCCTAAGGCCACTGCTAGGGATGCCTTTCCCTTCCTTTCTATTTTCTCCATCATATCTTTATCTCTTGTCTGTTTCTGTCTGTTTCTATCTGTTCTCTTTGTGTGTATGTTCCTGTTTTTGTCTCTTTTTTTTTTCTGTCTTTGTGTCTGTCTCCCTGTCTCCTATCTGTCCATCTTTGTGGGTATCTTCCTGTCTCTGTCTCTGTCTGTCTCTCTATGTTCCTCTGTATGTCTCTGTGTGTGTGTGTCTCTCTCTTTCTCTGTATCTCTGTCTCCGTGTTTCTCTCTGTCTTTCTCTAGCTCTGGCTCTCTCTCTGTCTTTCTCTAGCTCTGGCTCTCTCTCTCTGTTTCTCTCTCTCTCTCTCTCTCTCTCTCTCTCTCTCTCTCTCTCTCTGTCTCTCTCTCTCTGTCTCTCTGTCTTTCTCTAGCTCTGGCTCTCTATCTGAGTGTCTATTTCTGTGTATGTCTATCTCTGTCTCTCTCTGTCTTTCTCTGTCTCTGTCTGTTTCTCTAATCTGTCTCTCTATCTTTGTCTCTCCCCTTATCTCCCTCTCCTTTTTAGACTCAATTTACTTTACTTTTCACAAGTTGTATCTTTTTCTCCTTATATCTCTCTAGTTATAAAAGAATAGGATCAAAAAATTTCAAGTTATAAAAGACTATAGAGAACATCTGTTCCCACCTACTGATCTTACAAATGAGGAAACTGAGACCTGGAAAGGTGAAGTGATTTACTCTTCTGCTAATAAGCAGCAGAACTACCATTCAAACCTAGGTTCTCTGACTCCAAACCCAGTCTCCTGTCCACTACAACATGATTTTTCCCATATACTGAGTTTTCATTCCCACATCCTTACCCCATCTTCTAATCAAACAATTAATTAGAAAGTATACATAGAGGGAAAGTATACATAGTATACATACAAAGTATACATAGCTCCCCTTCCCCTTCCATACCTTTCTTTGGGAAGGGCAAGACTAAAATAAATGGGAGAATTCAGCAAAACCCTGAGATAAAAGATGGGGCTGTGACCTAAGGCTACCATGGTCTTAATCTTGTTTAGAGATGAGAAAAGTGACCACTGCCCCCCATTTCTTCATAATTTAGCTGTAACACCCCTATTTCCACCATAAAAACTAAGAATGAGAGGATTAGCATAAACAGATTCAAGGTACATTCATGATAGGTTGTAGATGAGTAAAATCTCTATGGGATTAGGGATATGGATGAGGTTGGAGATAAAGTGCATCCTTGCCAGTTTTGATGGTATTCTCAAACACTGGGTATATTGGTGTAGGCAACAGGTCAGAGATAATTAGTGATGATGTGAGATGATGGGTCAGGGATGAGGAGGTAAGAAATGCTATTGGTCAAGTATCCATATGGCATTTGGAGTTGGAGGACAGATTAATCCCCAGCAGGTGTGTGTTGAGAAGGATTTTTTTTTGGGGGGGGAAGGGCACAGAATGAAGAGATCACTACATAATCAGATATGCCAGTGTATCTTCATATATGCCAGCTGTCTATACCTATGAATTGCATGTGTGTTTCTACATACATGTACCATAGGTGCATTATTATGTGGTTGCCTTTGGGGACTGTGGTCAGGTCTTTCTTTTTTTGTTGTTTTGTTTGGATCAGAATCATTTTTCCCTGCCACCCCCACCACTTATTTGGCTCCAAAGTAAATTGCTCATCTGTGACTGCCAGGGCATTGCCATGGTTACCCCCATAGCACATGGCCTGTCACTATGGTAATAGGGAAGCTGCTTGTTGTCCTGGCAACCAGAATAATTGTAGAGCTAGAGGAGGAGGGGGTGGGCAGGGATTGGTGCAGAAACGGTGCATTTAGAGAGGAAAAAAGGGAAGGTGAACACCTGCAGAAAAACATACCCCTCTTCTTTCCATATGGTTGGGTGTGGTTGCAGTCTAGCAAAGAACAGAGAGGGTAATCTTTCAGCATTAAATACGACTAGGAGTTACACACACACACACACACACACACACACACACACTCCATCGCTTTGAAAGCTCTTGGTCTTCTCTCCAAACCCAACAACTTGGTCCTTTTCTTGATGGGGGAGATGAGTTGGATTTACTTTGCTGGCCTATAAAGAGGGACATCCTGCCTTCTCAAGGAAATCCACCTGCTATCTGTTAACTCTTCCCTTTCCCTCCATCCTTAGCTTTCTACCTCAAGGCAAAAGATACAGAATCCAATGGAATAAAATACTGAACTTTGGACACATAACCAGAAAACTTCAAAATATAAAATGCAAGCTATTTGAGGACAGAATCTATAGCTCACCTAAACTTTTTCCCAGCTCCTGGCCCGGTGCCCTGCAGAGAGTAGTACTCCATATATAGTTGTTGAATGAATGAATAAATGGATTCATGGATAAGCTGCTTCCTCAATATTCAACTACAGCACAGCCAGTGCCCCTAACTGTCGGACAGTCCTCTTTTCAGCCTCAAGATCTGATTCTAGCTTCAGCAACTAAGGTGCAGCAGACACACTAAATTGGCAGTTCTAAGCCCAGGTGTATGAAGCAGCCAAAGTTGCTGATGCTCCAGTTCTAGCTCAGTGTTCCCCTTCCCACATACTTAGAACCCAGGAGCTGAAATGAGGCAGGGCTTGAATCCCACAGACTCCATAATAGGAAGGGATCTCAGAGATTATGTAGCCTATTTAATCAAAACATGAATCCCATCTATATCACATCTATTTGAAGACCACCATTGATAGGGAACTATCAACTAAGGCAGTCCTTTCCATTTCTCAACAGCTCTAATTATTTTTTCTGATGTTTTTCATTATATTAGAGTTGCTTCCTTTTAACTGGCACTCAACTTTACCCTCTGTAGCCAAGTAAAGCAGATCTATTCTTTTCTTCCATGCAACAGCCCCTAAGATATTTGAAGACAGTTCTCAGGTCCCCACATTAATCTTCTTTCTATAACTAAATACTTGCAGAACCTTCAACTAATTATGTTATGACCTGGTTTCCAGGCATCTCACCATTCTAAATACTTTAGTCCTTCCCAACACCATCCTCTGGACACCCTTCAGATTGGCAATGTCATTCTTAATATATAGATCCCAGATCTAGACACAGTACTCTAGGTGTGGTCTGCCCAGGGCAGAGTACAGCAGGCTTATCACCCTATGTTCTTTTATCCTGTAGCCTAAGAAAACATTAGCTCTTTTGGCTGCCACATGACAATGCTGACTCATTCTGAGCTTTTGAAAGGTGGCTTGATGTAGTAGATAAAGAAGGCAGACCTTATAGCCAGAAGACCTGGGTTTAATTCCTGAATCGGACAAGTCATACATTAGCTGTGTGACTTCAAATGAGTCATTTAATCCCTGGGTAATTCTCTAAGACAATAACTTACAGAAGAATTGTTGATTATCATTGGTGGGGGAAGTTTCCTCACCAAGGTACCCTCTATACTATTCCAGATTTGCTCTCAAAATGGGAGCTTTCAGTGGTCTGAAATTCCCAGATCCTTATACATGAAAGGCTTCCCACCCATATTTCCCCAGCACTGTAATCTTTTGAACCAAAGTATAGGATTTTAGATAAACTGCAAATTACTACCCTGTCTGTCTAATCTCTTTATCTAATCTACCCTCAGACTGCAAATGTCCTTCTTAGATTTGTGTTATCTGGAGTTTTGCTAGGAATTTATTCAGCATACCACCTGTGTCAAGCCCCAAGTCACTGATATCACTGTAGACTAAAATAGAGTCTAGGATGGAGTCTTGAGACACTTCACTGGAAACCTTCCTCCAAATTGATCAATTTATAGATCAACACTTTTTTATTTCAGTTTCAAATCCGTCTATCTATCCTATCATAACAATTCATACACCCCCACCTTAGCTAAATCTTTCTATCCTTCCTATTCATATAATCTACATCCCACCACCTTAGTCATCAATATAAAAACAGATTTTGAGAAATGCTTTGCTGAAGTCCATATATATAGCTCTACTATTGTAATAACCTTGTTGAAAAGTATATGAGGTTAATCTGAAATGATTTCTTCTTGATGAAACTATGGGAAGCAATAATTGCTGCTTAAACTTTTTAAATGCTCACATACTACTCCTTTTAAAATCCATTCTAGGGCTTTACCTAAAATTTACACATCAGGCTCACTAGCCTATAGTTATGAAGTATTTACCCTCTTCCCATTTATGAAAGTTGAGGCAATATTCATTAATCTCTAGTCCTGTGGTACCTCTCTTAATCTCTACAATTCCCAAAGACCACCACAGCCACATCCCCCCAGTTCTATCAGGACCTTGGAATGAAATTAGCAGTCTTGCAGGCACTTTAAGCAGTGTGGTGGATAGAGCTCTGCACTTGGAGTTAAAAAGAGCTGAATTCAAATCCAGTTTCAGATACTGAATAGTTGAAATTACCTTGAGTAAATCACCTAATCTGCCTCTATTTGCCACTTCAAACTGAGAATCATTATAATATAAGAATTGTTATAAAGATCAAATGGTTAATATTCATAAAGCACTTTGCAAACTGCAAAGTTCTATATGAATACAAGTTATTATAATTATGTGGTTCATAAGGTCCCATTGATTTGCTCTCATTTCAGAAAATCATTTCCTCACCTGAGGCCTGAAAAGACAGGTTCTTTGTCCTTCTGCTACCTGCTCAATTAGAAGGAGCCTTTTCTATATACTTTGGTCCTTCCCAATACCCCAAGCCAAGACTTTATGTCTTCACTAGTGACAGATTCAGTAGGAGCTCAACTTCATTTGTAAGTTCACTGAAAAATCTTTCTGATTCCTCCAGATTGGTCCTTGCTGATTTCACTTTTGACTCAGACTACTCAGGTTTCCCTCGATCCAGTGATTTCCCTCCCCTGGTTCTCCATCCCTGACTCTGTTACCAGCTCCAGTATTTAACTTCATTTCAAGCTCTGAACTGCAAACAAAAACATGAATACCACAGTAAAGTTTATGTAAATCCATAAAGTTTCTTCCATCAAGCACATATCTGGCCTATTTTTTGGAGGAATCTGATATTTGGCATGGGTAACTGGAACTACCTAGACATTCTGGCTTGTCCCTAATATTAATCAGCTAGGTGGTATAACAGATAGAATGTTAGACTACCTCAGAAATTTACCACCTCTGTGACTCACTGGATTGTAAGCTCCTTAAAAGTAGGAATTGTCTTTTGTCTCTTGTATCCCCAATGTTTTGCACCATGCCTTTAATACAGTAGGTGCTTACTAAAATGGTTAATGATTGATTGAGTGACCCTCAGTGTCACCTAACCAGTGTCAGCTTCAACTTTCTCCTTTGGAAGTAGGGAAACTATAATACCTACATCATATTTCATAAATGAAATAATATATGAGAAGTTTCTATATATTTAAAAGGGTATGACAATGGAATTTTTATTCTCATGGCCCTTCCCAGTTTCTAGAGGCAGATTCACAAGTTCTACATTGTGCTCCTGGAATTAGCCCTATATCACTTCTATCCTTCATCCTCTGGTGCTTAAGGAGGCCTTGGGAAATGACTAATTAATCAGAGATGTGTCCCCTCCACCCAAACATCTCAAAAATGTAAAAACTTTCTTCCATGATTCATCATACATTAGCTCAAAATACAAGCTCTTCTCTGATCTTATTTGCTTTCAAACCTACGTAGCCTTTTAAGGAATTAGGGCAACAGTTACTCTGTCCCAGGAGATGCCTATAAAATTCACTAAAAATTTGCTCCTTCGGGCTTCAATTCAAGAAGATTCAATCTAAAATTCTTGCTTTTGGGAACTAACATTTCTTTCCCTTGGTCCTCATGCTTCCACATCTCTTCCAACAAATTACTATCTTCCCCTTCCCCTTCCCATAATTACTCTAACCCTGAAACTCCTCTGGTGACTGCCCACTGAACCTGCTACAGCTGCTCCTCTCTGATGTGGCAGGGAACAGACCTTACTGGGGGTCTAGCATGGAAAGGGGAGGAAAGGATAGAAGAAGATTGTTGGATTACAGATCTGAAAAAGGATAGAAGAAAATTGTTGGATTACAGATCTGAAACTGGATGAAACTTCAGAGCCCACCTAGTCCAATTTTAGAGATGAGGGAATTTTACAGTTGAGCTAACTTGCTCAAGGTCACAAAGGTATAAAGCTTCAGAAACAGAATTTAGGCCTGGGTCAATTAGTGAATAAACATTTTTTAAGCACATACTCTACACCAGGCAATATGCTAAATCCTAGAGATAAAAAGGAAGGCAAAAGCATTATTCCTGCCCTCAAAGAATTCATATCTAATGGGGGAAACAAGGCATAAATAACTACAAAATTTATACAGAGTAGATGAAAGGTAATAATCTCAGATGAAGTCTCTAGTACCTTGGTACCACCCTGCCTCCCAAAAAGCATGAAAGAGAGGAGAAGAGATGATTTCAGGAAACCACTCATCATTACAAGGACTGGAACAAGAATGGCTTGAGGCTGAGTTTTCTACAACTCCCAAAGACACACATTAAAATTGGCATTAAAGTGAAAGTAAGAGTTAGGCCCCTCCTTAATGATATGATTAAGTTTAGGATTAACATAATAGCTGTAGTTCCTCCTTCATTCTGGAAGAGGACCAATGACATCATGAGCATGATGCCTTGACTTGCTAGTTAATTAGATTTAAATCAGAACTGATTTAGTATGAGAAAAGTACTTCCCATAAGAGAAAAAAAAATTTTGAAGGTAAACATTGGCTAACATGTAAATGATCCAAACAACCTAATGTCCCAGACAATTCTGTATGTCACCAAAACACCTGACTTGGACTGGAAGAAGAAACCTCCCAGAGCACTAAAATGGGAGTTTCAGAGTAAGAATTTACAATCAAAATAATCCAAAGGAATAAGCCACACCTCTGGAATAGATTCAGAAAATTTTCCCAGAGTCAAAGAAATAAATTTGCCAAAAGTGCCCGAGGCCTACTTAGATTAAGCTGGCACAAGAATAGAGCTCAGGCAACCCCAAAACTTGTATCCTGTGAGATTTTCCTTTTCATTTGTCTTTCCTGGGTTTTTTCTTTTTCTTAACATTCATAGGTTGGTAGAATATTGGAGCTGAAAAGGACCTTAGAAATCAACTGTTCCAGTTCCCTACCCCAAAGTTGAATAAAACTGAGGTAAAATGAGATACCAATCAAGCAATCTATCAACAAGCTTTATAAAGCATCTGCTATGTGTCAAGAAAAAATTCAGAATACAAAGACAAAAATGAACCAGTTCTTCCCCTTAAGGAACTTACATTTTGCTGGTATATGCAACATCTTCATAGATAAGTAAATACATGCAAAAAAATACAAGATGGTTGGAGGCACTAACAACTAGGGGCATTTAAAAAAAAGTCTTTTGAAGGAAGTATCATTTTAGCTGAGTCTTGAAAGAAATGTCAAAGTTCCAAGAGGCAGATGGGAAGATGGAGGCGTGAAGAGGGAAAAGAATATGAAGTCAACCTGGAAAGATGGACAAGAGCCAAATTGTGAAGGACTTTTTAAATGTCAAAGTTGAGAATTAGTGTTTTATCTTATAGGCAATATGGAACCACTACAGCTTCAAAGATATCACGAAGTTAGATATCATTTTGGCATCTGTGAAGAGCATATTTTGGAGAAGGGAAAGGCAGATGATTTCAATAGTCCAGAAGGCAGTGAAGAATTGAGGATAATTCTAAAGGTCTGAACCTGAGTGATTGGAAAAATGACCATGCCTTCAATAGAAACATGGAAGTTAGAAGAAAGAGTAGACTTAGGGGGAAGGTAATAAATTTGGAACCTGCTGAGTTTGAAATGCCTATAGAATGTTCAGTTTGAAACATCCAACAGGAAATAAAAGATGAGGGACTGGAGTTCAGGAACAAGATGTAGACTGAATGTATAAATCTGGTTGTCATAGAAATGACAATTGAACTTATTGAATGAGATCAACATGATATAAAGAGAGTATAAGAGAGAAGAGAGCCTAGAACACAAACTTAGCATCCACTGTTGTTGTGTTGCTCATCCTTTGTTCACTGACAAATGGGGCAAGAGAAAGAAAGAATGATATGGATATAGCAAATAGAAATGTGAACTTGAAATCTGGAAAACTTGAGTTTGAATCCTGACTCAACTTCTTAACTATATAACCCTCAATAAGTCCCTTAATCTCTCTCAACCTCAGTTTCTTCATCTATAAAAGAGGGATATAAGAATATCACAGAGTTGTTGTAAGAATCAAAGGACAACTCTTTCAATCGCTTCCTCAAACACCATTGAAATTACCTCCACACTTAAAAAAAGAAATCTCTAGATAAGAAAAATAAAGCATATCTGTAGGACAGTGAGTAAATTGAAGGGAAAATGTTATAATATTTAAAATCTACAATATAGGAAAAAGAAGGGGTAATACTACAAGAGAAAAACAGACCATAATAGCACCCATAGCATCTCAAGATATATCACAAAATAATCTTCAATAGATGAAAGATACCCAAAAGAAAATGAAAGTATGAATTTCAGCTCCAAAAAACTTAGGAAAAGATAATGAAAAAAATTAATAATGAAAACAAAAAGCAATACAGAGGGAGTAAAAACATTGGAGGCAGTAAGAAAAAGCGGGGAGAAGAGGGGGATCAAACAATTGAAACCTTTGATGGTAGATATTAAAAACTAAGTGAAAATAATACTAAGGCATAACAAAATTGAAAAGGCAACTGTTAACAGTACCAGAGGTTAAAAAACTGATCTCAAGGATGGAACCAGAAAATCAAACTTCAGAATAATTGGTAATTTAAAAGACATCAAAAAGGGACAGAATATAGACGCTATAGTCAAAGAAATTGGGGGAGGAGCAATTCCAGAATTAACCAGAGCAAACAGCATACATGGTTACATAGTAATTTTAAATGATTGTTAAACTGAATTCAATCTCCAAGAGTCCACAAAGGAAAGACCCCTACAGTCAGAGGTAGAGAGATTGGAGTCAGAAGGTTTCTACCTCCTAGTTTTTCCATTCTTCTCTTCTCATTTAAGCAAATAACTCTGCTCCAAAATAAAACAAATTACAGAAGCTTTTTACATTATATCTAATGTTAAAAGCAGCATTTTAGTGCAGTTTTAAGGAGCCAAGAAGTTAAGTGGCAAGTAATAATCAATTGATTAAAATAAATTATCTGCTTCTGTAATAGTGACTGTCACATCAGGCATCAAAGAGAAACCTGGCTGACAATTTTAAAACTCACTGAGGCTTCATGGTTCCTGACTCCTCTTATCTCTCTCCATTTCATTGTCTACACCTTTGCTCCCACTTTCAAGCATGTGTTGAGACCAGAAGGCTGCTCAGATGTCTTCCAATTCTTAAATCCAGGTAATAGGTAAAAGTAAGAATATGGATGCACTGTTTCAAAAGCATTTATTAAGCACCTAATGTGTGCTAGGGAATTGTCAAATAAAATTAAAGTCAAACCAGAAAACACGAAAAGGGATAGACAAAGATGGAAGAGTAAAGAGTAAAAACCTTATCTAAATATTAAACTTAAAAAATTTTTTTTAAAATATTAAACTTATAGATCCCAAAAAGGATGACAGTTATATTTATAGTAGTTTATAGCAATACAAAGAACTAAAAGAAAAACTTTCAAATGCTGGATAATCTCATTATCAGTCATTATCAAAATAAGGTCAATTAAGCAAAGAAATCAAAGGTTAGTAAAATTTGCTAAAAAAAAAAGCATAGGCCATAATTTTTCCCTAAGTACAGGAGAACTTGAAATAAAAGTCAGTAATATGCTTGAACAAAAAGTAGCACTTGGTAGTTGAAAAAGGAAGAAATTCTGCCCATTGCATTTTCAGATAATGGAAAATAATAAATTAAAATTATTATTAAAATTATCCATAAATTACAAAAACATGATTAAGATGTCTACAAATAAAGGAATAATTTATTTTATAGGATTGAAATGGAAATATGAAAAGATAAGTTATTTTGAATTATAAATTAAAATTCTAAACATTTTTTATTCTAAATAATGATTATCAGTGCAAAAATATTAAATATTTTTCAAGTCTATACTTGAAAAATACCCAAAAGAAAAAAAAAAAAAGAAAGTATAAATTTCAGCTCATTAGTATAGGGAGGTCTTCTTGTGGAAACACTCTCAACAGATAGAAACCTACAAAATTCATCCATGAAAAATACTCTTAAAGCAGTGAGAAGTTTTATCTAAAAATAATACTATTGTATTATAATTTAACAGTATATTTTTTACCATTTTTTATTTTATTTTATTTTATTTTCCTATAGTTAATATTTAGGAAATAATTTGTGGCTTGTAAATTAT
>JAJPUD010009733.1:43429-70962 GCA_023553655.1 Myrmecobius fasciatus | reverse complement strand
TAATATGTATATTTTTAATTCAGTTGGTTTTTCCAGTGGTATCCTTTACATGACTGTAGATCTCATATTGAACATAACTAACATCATTTCTGCAAAACATCCTCCATAACCAAACGATCATAGATTTAGAATTAGAAGGGGCCTCCTGGCCATTAAGTCAAAATCACTCATTTTGCAGATGAAGAACTTAAGTAAAGAGAGGTTTAATGATTTGTCCAGGATCACATATCTAGCAAAGATCTAGGCAGGATTGAAACTCAGAACTCCAATCCCCATGCTATAAATTATCTCATTTCATAATGATGGTGTGGCGGTACACACTGTACCACTCTTCCAATACCATGACTATGGAGAATACCTCTGGTGGGTACACTTGCAACTTTATGGAAATCACAAATCAGAAAATTGTTCAAGGCTTTTCTCTGTGGTTGTATAAGTCAAAGAATTCTGAATGGTCTTTATACAGACGTAGAAGAGATGCTTGAATACTATGTCTGGCTCAGATCAGTCAAATGTTCTACAAATGAAATCGGCAAGAGTTGCTTAGGTACTCTTGAGAGTTAAATGACTAGCCAGAGTTATATTGTGGGTACAGCATGGATTATGTTAGAAATAAGGCTTACTGCCAGGTCTTCCTGATTCCAAGGCCAGTCCTCTATCTACCATACCAGATTTCTTTTCCAGCAAAATAACATGATAATTACTCCTACTTTTTAATCTAAATTCACTTGGATACTTGAATATGGAATCCTTGGGGATAGTGGGATATTTCCTTTGGAAGATAATATTCCTTATGGATAATTTTAACTTCTTTTGAAAAGTGGCTTAAACAATGGTCCATCTACATCTAACTATGTGTTGTACATATATAGTTTAAAATAGTTTGGGACAGAGTCATCCATGGACATTCCCCAAAGGTCTTAGTGTAGCACCAGAAATTGTGGCAATATGAATCTAGTGACATTTCCAATTTGACAGCTTACTCTGCAGTTTCATGGCCAGTGGCTTTCTTCACTCTCCTTCCCCATGTCAACAGATGCCTTGGCCCCAGTAGTGGGAAGAAAGGAATTTCATTTTTTATGAAGTATCAGCTACATTAGTAATGACCTTAGTAGTATTGTGGTTTCCACACTCCTTTCTGTAAAGCATTTGTCTTTACAGAATCTCAAAACCGTAGATTTGGAAGGAGCCTCCATGGTCATGTAATCCTGCTGAACCTGAACAGAAATATCCCTTATGACATTCCCAATAAATAATTGTTTGGCTTATCTTTGAAGGTCTTCAGTCATGGAAAATCCATTGTCACCTCCCAAGACCACCAATTCTACTTTTATTTTTTTTATTTGTTAGCTTTTTATTTTCAAAATGTATGCATACATAATTTTCAACTGCTTTTTTATTGCATTACAACTTCAAAATTAGTCAATAGTGTAATATGGTCAACAAAAAACTAACACAATCTGGAGGCAGAACAGTAGAGAGAATACTGAACTTCGGATCAATAATACCTGAATTTAAAACCCACCTCATGCAATTATTTACTGGGTGACCATGGGCAAATTATATAATAAGAAAGCAAATCTTTTTTTTTGGTTGAGACAATTGATGTTAAGTGACTTGCCCAGGGTCACACAGCTAAGAAGTATTAAGTGTCTGAGGCCAGATTTGAACTCAGGTCCTCCTGACTTCAGGGCTGGTGCTCTATCAAAAGCAGATCTTTTTTATGTGAAGATTTTCTTTCAATGTCAATTCTGCACTTATAGAGTTGGAATTTTGAACACCAAATTAGAAATTTACATTTAGCTTTTTATATTTTGCTCATCATTTGAGTCTAATTTAATTCCTTTTCATCATTGCTATATTCACCTATTCTTTCCATATTGTGAGACCAACGGAATTCAGCAATCATATTCAGAATTGCCTCACATTGATCATTTTTTCCTAAAAGCAAGGAAGAACAGAAAAGAGAGGCAAGAC
Organism: Myrmecobius fasciatus; assembly: GCA_023553655.1. Taxonomy (NCBI): domain Eukaryota; kingdom Metazoa; phylum Chordata; class Mammalia; order Dasyuromorphia; family Myrmecobiidae; genus Myrmecobius; species Myrmecobius fasciatus. The sequence continues at coordinate 68,985 of JAJPUD010009733.1, read as the reverse complement.
ATTAATAATTCCATGGCGTCATTGCCTAAGTATTATTTAGAGAGATTCTGATTTGTTTTAATTAATTCAATCTAGTAGGTATTAGAATGACCATTACTCAATTTTGCCTCCATGAAAGAAAGTCTTCCATTTTACAGAGGTTTTATGGTGACATTATCCGAGTAGATTTTTCAGTCATGACCAAAGAACAAAAGTCAGGAAGAGAAAACGTTACAGATAGATGACTAATTCACTACCCAAAATGATCTCTAGGCTAGGATTTGGGGCATCATCTAGTGAATTGCAATTGAGTGATAATGTAAACATTTATGATTTCACTCAACTAATCAACTTTACAAGTGTGGTATGGGAGGAGTGGAGCTAGGCAGCAATTTCTCTGAAAAATATGATGATAGTTTTTGTTTATATAGGGTTTGAATGTTTGCAGAGATGTATATACATTATCCCAACTGATAAGGGAGTTTTAGTGAGCAAGTAGAGTATGATTCAATAACATAACAAGGAACCCTACCTCCCCCCAATGAATAATAACTTAATCTTTCTGTGACACTCATACTATTCTTCACACAGGTCACATTGTATCCAATGCCTTTTTTCAGTTCTGATGACTACATCTTAGGAAAGTCATTTGTTAACTAGAAGGCACCTAAAGAATGATGGCAAGGATGGTAAAGGACTTTGAGATCATGTTATACAAAGAATAATTGAAACAACTTGGGTAGAGAAAACTGAACTTGAACTTGAAGAAGAGACTCAAGAGGACATGATGGTTACTTTGAAGGAATTATTGAGTTGACTTACAGAAGAGGGAGATTTGTTCTGTTTAAGCCTCGAAGGTAGAACCAAGAACCAGAAACAATGGATGGAAACAAAGGAGGAAAATTCAGTCCCCAAATAAGGAAAAAATTTTGAACAATTAGAACTATACATCTGTGAAATGGATGGCCTTGGGGGGAAGTGGTATCTCTTCATTATAGGTTTCTTTTCCTTCCTTTCCTCCTATTTTTTCTGTTTTCCCCTTCTCATCCTTCTCTTTCTCTTTCTCCTCTTCTTTCTCCTCCTCCTCTTCCTCATATGCCTCTATCTTTTATCTCTGTCTCTTTCTTTGCTGAATTTCTCTATCGTATAGCTATTCATAGACTCAGTTCTATCCCAGACATGCATAGAAGCTTTGACTTTTTTTCCATCCTTGACAGATTCACCCCTCCTTAAGCAGTCCAGTGCCCCACTCCTAAGGATTCACCATGGTGGTGCCAGACACAATCAGCCTAGCCCCACTGAAACTCAGAACTGGTTGAAGGGACCTGGCATCCTCAGCCTCTCCAGCAACAAAGATTGTAAGCACAAGCCATCACTGTTAGCTTCTTGGCTTTCAAGCAAAGTCCAAAGGACCACTTGTCTTCATGTTGTAGAGGAAATTCTTACCCAGATGGGGACTGATCAGATGACCTTAGATGTCCTGACCTGCTGTATAATTCTAAGGGACCTAGAACTTAGAAATCTTGCTTAATCCCTTACAAAAGAAACATAAAGACTTTGTTTAGCAGACCAGATGCTATTCAAGATCCTGAGCTTTCAAGGAAAATACCATCCCAAAGTATCCTCAGATGCTTCATTATTCTTCAGAGATGAAGCTCAGAAAGGGAAAGCACAGTGACCCTGGGACTTTAGCTCTCTGCTTCAGTGAATCACTAAGGTAGAGGAAAGTCAACAGGCAGGAGCCTAGAATTTAATGAGTAAAAGGGACCAAATCCTGCATCATTCTTAAGTTATTGTCAGGGAATTGATTCAGAAATAAAAGGCTGAAGTTTCAGCTGGTCCCAAGCTACTGAAAAATTTTCATCCACAAAGCTGAACATTTGCTGATGCAAATCTGGTAATTGGGCCCCTAATTACCCTATTTGTACACACAAATGAGGGGTGTGCGTGTGTAAAATTAGAACCTACTCCTGAAACTTTGGCCCCAAAGAATGGAGCCCACATGCTTTTGTCAATAGTTAAGTTGATTAGAATTTTGTTTATTTCTACTCGTGTCAGGCCACATGTATTTTCACTGCAGCCTGATGACTATTGAGTTAAAAGCTTGGTTTAAAAAAAAAGAACATTGGACACAAAACCTAGAGAATAACTGCCATGGGAGTGCCAAGAATCCATTCATTTCCATTAGCAGATACAAGGTCGGGATGAAAAGAAATATTCTTTGCAACCTCGTCCACTTGGACGGACCCAGCCGTCCTATAGCCATAATAAAGACAGAAGGGCTTTTTAAAAGAAGACTTTATGTGAATTTCCCAGCAGTGATTACTGCCTCTTAGAAGAATCCAGGCATTGAATTTTCTCTTTTCCTTAGGGCAGGTAAATGAGTCAGTTCTCTCTGAATATCCTCTAGCCAGCCATTGTTGAAGCCTTTCCCTTAAGAAAGGATGCTCCATGAATGAGGGGCATGTGGTGGGAGCAGTCCCTGCCTGTATGCTGATTCTCCAGCCTCCAGGACAGCTGCCACACTTCCTCAGGGGGTTTCATCCCAAACCCAGGAGCACCAACCATGGATTTTGGAAATTTCTGGCTCCTTTCTGTTCTTGATTCTAGGTTTTTTCCTCCCAATTTCAGCTGAAGGACCTAGTTTGTTCTCTGTACTGTGAAACTTTTTTAAAGATATTTTTGTTCAGTTCCTAATAAACACAGAATTAGCAATCCTTTAATTTAGTTTCTCTCATCAAAAAGCAAATATGGCAGGATCTGATTGCAAGGATTCAGGTTTCCCTGCAGTTTATGATCAATCAAGTAATAGTGATGAAGTGCCTGCTATGTGCCAGGCACAATGCTAGGTGCTGTAGATGCAAAGACAAGATGGGAAAAGTTCCTATTGTCTCACAACTCTGATTTTCTCTGTATGACCCTGGGTACCTTTCTGGCTTTTACCTTTTTCCTCATTTGTAAAATGAAAGTCTGAACTGGATAGTCTATAAGATTCCTTTCAGCTTTAAATCAAGAATTGCATAATTCCATCAATTGCTATTGTTTTTTGGACATTTTTTCAGACATGTCTGATTCTTTGTGACCTCATTTGGGGTGTTCTTGGCAAAGATACTGGGGTGGTTTGCCATTTTCTTCTCTAACTCACTTTACAGATGAGGAAACTGAGGCAAACACTGTTAGGTGCCTTGTCTAGGATCACACAGCTAGTAAGTGTCTGAGGCCAGATTTGAGTTCATGAAAAAGAATTTTCCTGACTCCAAGACCAGCAATTTATCCACCACCCAGTTATCCCACAATTCCATCAACAGAGACAATAAATATACATATATGTATGTGTAAAATAGTTCTCTAATAATGTAAGATTCCATTCTAGGTAAATCGATGAACCTCATAGGATGAGTGCCCCTGAATTCAGGCCAGTCATGTCTTCAAAATGATGCAAAGTCATAAAGCCAAATTCAGGAATCAGGATGTAAGCCATGGTCAAAAAGTCTTGTCAGCAGTGGGGACCGACAGAAGGGATAGTTTCTTTGTCCAGTCTCCTTATTAAGAGTGCCTCAGATCTAATTACCAGATCCCAGGGGCAAAGGCAAGGCAAAAGAACACATATCAATGGGTCCATTCCAAATGCCATCTCCTGCAGAAAGGGTTAGACTAGTCCCAGAGGCTGTGGGCTTGATGCACCAATATGGAGTGAATAATAGAGGTGAAAGTGGCTACTCCAGTCACACAGATAGTAAGAGGCAAAGGTTCCTAAGAGTAGAAACTGTTTCCATTTTATCTTTGTATCTGTAGATCCTAGCATTGTACCTGGCACACAGTAGGCACTTTTTTTTAGAAAATCAATACTTTCAGAGAATTCTAAACATTGTTTTTTCCTAACTCTTAAATCCCCACTAGACTCAACTTCCTCTTTTTGTTCTCCTAACTCTCCTGGGCGACAGTGGTCCAAAATAATACAGTGAACCCAAGCATGAACTTCTTTCCTAAGGGAGGGTTCAAACCTAGGAGAGCCTTCTCAGGTTTCAGCTTTACCTACATACATGTAGCCCAGCTGGCCATGCCCCATGACACTTCTGAATGTCGCCCACACCAGATTAAAATGTAACTGGTTTATCTTTAGCAAAATAAGTTAAAAATACAATACAACATAGATAATGTTACTTCATGGTTTTTGATGATAAACCTACCTCTTTAACACAGTGATATCAAATCCAAAAGTCAATATGCAGTCCTCGGGCATTCTATTTGGATATGACACCACTGCACTAAAGAAATAGATTTACTGGGGCAGCTAGATGGCAAAGTGGGTAGAGCACCAGCCCTGAAGTCAGGAGGTCTTGGGTTCAAATCTGGTCTGAAACATAACATTCCCTACCTGTGTGACCCTGGGCAAGTCACTTAACCCCAATTGCTTCAGCAAAAAGAAAAAAAAAAGAAATAGATTTACTCCTTGAGAAAATGGCTAGTCTTTACAAGCCTGACTAGGTTCTATCAGTGCTTAAAAGCTCTGTCCAAGTCTTCGGAAAATTAAGCTTCCTCTTTGTGGCAAGAAAGAAAATAGAGTATTATTTCCTGGGAAGGTTGTAGGTTTATGTGTGTGGTCTACGGGTGATAGTGACTGAATCAATCATCCCACCCCACTTAGAGTAACTAACAAGATGCTCTACCTGGATATCTGTTCACAGGTGAGAAAGCCTCTAGTAAATCAATTGATTAAAAGTATTAGGATAGGTTGAGGACCCTCAAGTGTATTTTGTGGAGCATGTATAAAATAGTAAACCAGTTCAGGACTCAGGCAGTAGAGTGGCAGATCAGCATAGAAAAGAGAGAAGTCTAACTGAGCCTTGGAGAGAAAATCACTTGGAGAAGGAAAAGAAGAAAAGAGTTTGTCTCTTTTCACCCATTCTCTGAACAGAGGATGAGCTTGGGAACTTTCAAAACCTGTGGAGATTTGGGATTTCCCATGAGTTTCCTAGCCACATCTCCTGGTCAGTTGATGACTTCTGTATGGAAAGTTGAGGACAAACTAGAGACATTGAGAAAGGGCAGCTTTAAGACTATCCAAAATGCCCAGAAGAAAATTGCACTGCACTTAAGGAGAACATATTGCAGGCTCTATGAAAGGAAAATGATACTCCTCCCACGATCTTCCCTTTTACTGCATGTGATCTCTAAATTTGAGCCCACTTTCCCCTGGAAAAAAGCTGATAGTTTGTCTGGCTGATGTCAACAAATAATCATTGAGAGAATGGGGAAGCCCACCAGTGGGGATTTATGAGCTATGATACTAGAAAATCTTCCCCTAATCCATTAGGTGCTCTAAAATCCTGAAGGGAGAAGATCCAGAGAAATTCTGGTTACCATTGGAGAACCTTACCTGCCAGTGAGAACGGAAGTCTGGGAAAGTAGCCACAAAATCTACATTACAGAACAAGGCACCTGTGCTACCTTCTCCCTCATTTTAATGGTAAAATACCTACTAAAAGGAGGAGGGAGGTTTGGGAGGGGAGGGAAGATAGTAAGTTTCTTGATCTAAATTATACACTTTGGAATATACTACTATTTTTTCATGCCATTAGTTATTTGTTAAATTCTTCATCCATTCATTCAGCAAGCATTTATTAAGCTCCCACTATGTACTGAGAGTTGTGACTGGTGCTGGGGATACAAAGAAAAATGAAAGCTTTCCTTCTTTGCTTACATTTTTGAGGTTAGGGGCAACAGGAGGAGAAGATGGGAGAATGAACATAAACATAGAAAAGTAAATGCAGGCTGTTTGCAGAACAGATATAAATCCATACACTGATGGAGGGAGGTCATTGGCAACTAGATCTGGTTAGGCTTTCTGGGGGAAATGACTTTTGAGTTTATTTCTCTAGTATACTTTTTAAATGGTCTAATTATACTCACACTTACCCAATGTAATTACCCCTTAACAATTGATTAATATACTGAGAGGCAGAATCTAATATACCTCAGGTGTTTCTGTGGAAAGAACATTGGGTCTTGTTTAGCAACCAGTTGGACTCTATCTGTGTGACCTTGGACAAGCCTTGGTTTTCTATATGTCAAATGGGGTTAATAACATATGATCTACCTCATGGGGCTGTTAAGTGGATTGAGACAGCATAAACAGGATGTGCTTTGATTCAGATTGAAACTCCCAAATGGCCTATTATGATTTTGTTGGACTTGGGATACTGGACCAGAAAATGCCACTGGCTTTCATATGGGGCTTATGGAATCTCTTGTTATTTTGATATTTTCAAACAGCACTTGTGAACTTCCTCTTGGGCACAGACAGGACAGCGTTTGCTTTTTCCCACTTGAGTTTTTCCTTTCGAGTCCCTCACCTATCCTAAGTGTCATGGTATAAGTGCCGATAATGCTAGAAAGCTTTGTTTACAAGGCAATGGCCATGACAGCCGTCTTGCATATTGCTATTAGGATGAGTTTCCTTTCTTCTAAATTGCCTCCCTTTAAAGTCCAGCCTGTGGCCAGGAGCTGAGCTACCTCCCAGTACCAACGAACTCGTTCCTCCCACTGAGCTTCAGCTGTTCACGGTTGAGACCAGGAAGGAAAAGGACATAAATTTCAACATCTCATAATCTTTTTAAACTATTTCTATGCCAATCAATGAAAGATCACATTTATATAGGGAGAGGATAAATCCATATATGCATGGATTTATACAGGTTTATAAAATTCATGATTTTGTTGGTACAGTGCTATGGTTCTTAACCTTTTGGTCTAAAAGTACTTCTTTACACTCTTGAAAAAAAAATAATCCAGGGGCAGCTAGGTGTCGAAGTGGATAGAGCACCAGCCCTGAAGTCGGGAGGATCTGAGTTCAAATTTGGTCTCAGACACTTAACACTTCCTGGCTGTGTGACCTAGGGCAAGTCACTCAACCTCAATTGCCTCAGCAAAAGAAAAAAAAAAGGGAGCTATATACAAGGATATACATGTGAATATTTAAAAACCTAGTCTGAGGGAAAAAAAAGTTTGCTGTCTATATTTTTAGGATAAATTGCACATTAATGTTTTCTCCATCACAGTCTTAAGTTTAGACAATCAACAAAGCAATAAATCAAGCTTTGCTTTTGATTTCCACAATACTGCTGGGAGGCAAGGTGCCATTATTATTTCCATTTTAGCAATGAGAAACCTGAGGCTCAGCAAGGTTAATTAGCCTTTCCAGGAGCTCACAGCCAGTGAGTCCCTTGAAGATAGATCAGGGAAAAAAATTCACATAGTAGACAGTACCTAATTTGGTCCTTAAATAGTGAGCTGAAAAAGGAGAGCTTGGATTGTAGGTATGAAGGTGTGGCTGGCTAATGGAAAAGAGGGCATGAAAAGAGGGAAGCAAAAAAAAAAAAGTCCAGTTTTCTGGACTTCCTGAAGGGGAACAGAGTGGGGAGAGGCCAGAATGGAAGGTTGGAGCCTGATTTTGAAGAACATTGTCCCACAGGGCAGAGAAAATTGATTGTGAGGAGTATGAGAAGTTTGGTTTTCACAGATAGCAAAACAGAATAAAGGGAAGGGTGAAGTATCTTGTTAAGTTATCTCCAACCAATCACTGTGAGTCAAGGAACCAGCTAAACAGCAAAGTTCCTGACAAAGGGGACTCAGGCTTAAACTGATCCAACTAGGGTCAATGAATGGACACAAGTGTTTTGACATATGGAATGGGTGAAAAAGAGCATTGTAAATCAACCAATTGCAACTCTAATTGTGAATCCGACCTAATTGTAATTTGGATTATAAAGCCAACCGATTATAACTAACTCTGACTGTAAATTTGTCCGAACTGAAACCTGTTGAAGACTTTAGCTTTAAAAGGCCAGGGTCTCCCATTGCATCCAGCATCATCCCTAGTAGCCTTGATCTGTATCTGGTCACGGGACCCAGATGCTCTGGAGGGGAACGTGAGGCAGGTGATGTTTTGAAGTCCTCCCTCACTGAAATCCAAATCACCTGCTTGTCATGAATCACCTCCCTGATGTCATGGTTCTCTTAGAGAATGAAGAAAAAACAACAACTTCTGAACTAAGTTTGCAACTGGAAAAGCAGTGAATGGGGGCAGCTTGTCTTGGGCTTACTCCCTGATCCAGATAAGTTCCACTGGGTCTTTGGATAACATCAATCAACATGCATTTCTTTGGGAGATCCAATCTGCCAGGCCTTGGGCTGGGTGCTGGTATATGTACACAGATATATAAGTTGTATATAATAAAATGAATATGAAGTGATTTCTAGAGGAGGCACAAGAAAGTGAGAGAAAACAAAGAAGACTTCATGGAAAAGGAAAAACTCTGTTGAGTTGAGCTAGGAAAAAAAACTAGGACTTTAAAGTGAAGTGACAAGGAGGCAGGGGGTTCTAGGAATGGGAGACAACTGGGGAGGGGGAAGGGTCAGTGAAAGAAACCAGACACCAAAAGCCAGGGAATTCTGGTTTCTAGATTTGTGGATTTGTTCCTGCTATTTTTTAATCACTTTTCATCTGCTCATTTTGAGATGATTTTTAGGTAGAACAGCTAATGAGAAGAGGCCATGTCGACAAAAGCAGCTAATGTGGGCCTCTTAGCCACTCTTTTACCAGGAAACTTTGTATTAGAAGGTCCTCAAGCCCACGATCAGCATGTGGAGTGGCCTGACACCCAGCTAATTTCCATTTAAAGCTACTCAGCCTCTCATATCACAAAAGCTGAAAAGTCTCAAAAGCTCCAATGTTGACAGTTTGGAAAAAGCAAAGTCAAATTAGGCTTCTAGCAAAATGGAGTTTATAACTTAGAATGAACCTTAATTAGATGGGTTTTCTAGCAAGCTTGGTATAACCAAAAGGTCCAGGAGGTCTGGGGCCAGAAGATCTGGGGTTTGAAACTTAGCTTTCCCTATTGCCTGTATGACCTTGGACAAGCCATTCAACTTCTTGAAAATTCAATTTCCTCATTTATAAAATGAAGAGATGATCTCAAAGGTTCTTTCCAGTTCTACATTTATAATCATATTTTGTTTTAAAAACAATACAAAATAAGAAACCCTGCTGGAGATCTGAATATTTATTGCTCTGAATTTTGTAATTAGAGAGAATTATACAAATTATATACATTAATTATATTAACTTAGAAAAATGAATGGTTTTGTATATGCAGACTATTGTTTTTCTGACTTTGCTTTGCTTTTGTTTTATTTTGTTTTTTTTTTAAAGCAAGAGTTGCTAAACATTTGCTTCTAAAGGCGACCCAGGGATTCCTCAGGGATAATAGGATCATAGATTTAGAGCTGGGAGGGAAGTTAAAAGTAATTCAGTCCCCAGCTTCTTAAACTGTGGTTTATGACCCCATTTGGGGTCTTGTAATTGAATGTGGGGGGTCACAAAATTATGATTTATTCTCAGTAAGTGTTTGCTTTGTATGCCTATTTTATATATCTATATACCCATGATCACTTAAAATTTCTCAGGCTAAAAGCAGTTGTGAATGGAAAAAGTTTAAGAAGCCCTAGTCTAGTCCAACAGTCTCAAGGTACATCGTGTGACTCCTGCAGAATAGAAGCCCTCTGAAAACAGGGAGTGTTTTCTTTCTGTCTGTGTATCTCCTGTTCCTACTATAATAGTAGCCTGCACTTAGCAAGATTTACTGCTGACAAGGGACCAGATCTATCAAGTCCAACTGCCTCGTTTTACAGAAGAGGAAACTAAGGGCTGGAGAGATGAGGCAAATGTGTCATAAACTTGAGAGTAGTCTTCAATATTTGCCCAATTTTTTTCTTCCATCTTGACTTTCCTTGAAGTCACAGAATATTCTCAGAAATATTTTTCTTGGATTCTACATTGACTCAGTTCACATAACATACTCAGCCTGATAAACGAAGAAGGTGAATCTGACATCGAGGTCATTATTTGGCCCAGCTCTCCTAGTGGTGAGGTCTAAGGTCTAATCTGTTAAGACTCCACAGCAGCATAAAACAGCTATCAGTGACCATCTTTAGAGAAACTAGACACACTTATCTTCTCAACTGCCTCTCCCAGAAGACTGACAAACAGCTGTATCCAAACAGGCAGAGACAAAATGGTGACACACCTAGGAGGCCCAGATTGCTCCAAATGCATCGGCATGCCCCTTCTGTTAGTCCTACCTGGCTCCTACTCCTCACACCTTCCTCCCCAAGCTCTCTCTGCAGAAGCTAGGATGGACGGGTCACTGGGAGTTCACTAGAAGTGAGAATCCAACTTGCAGCTTTCCTGAGCTGGCTTGAGGCAGGCTTGACATAGACTTGTCTAGTCCTCAAGGACATGATTACTTTACAGCTGTTTCCTTTCTGTCCCTTGGGCCCAATTTCCCTGCCTTTTCTACTCTTAACTCTGCAAGCTCAGAAATCCACAAAGGAGCTCCCTGCTCCCAAGAATGTATGGATCCAGAACCATTTCTCTGGGGCCACTCCCTAAGGCATAGCCCAGGAAGAAATTAATGAATTAGATAAAGTTATTAAACACTTATTGTACAAAAGCATTCTGATAAGGGTTGGAATAAAAATAGAACAAGATAGATTCCCCTCTCAGAGCTCACATTCTGATGAAGACCACACATACGGGAGGATTCAACTGATAGATTTCAAGATCTCATGATATCTGTGAGGAACTGGCAAAGCAGATCAATCAATAAACATGTATCAATCACCCATTATGTTCCAGGCACTTTGCTGGAGATAAAAAAGAAGCAAAATAACAGTTCTGCCCTCCACAAGCTTATAATCTAATGGTAATATCTTTTTCAAAATGTTATTTCCACTGTTAGAACCATTTTTACCCTTGAAACATTGAACAGTGCCAAGGACTTTGTTGACAAGAACTTTCTTTTCCGGATATTCTGTATTTTAGGGCAAAATGAGGATTAACTACCAAGTTCCCTGGGCTAAGGTTACAAGGGGTGATGGATTCCCCTAGAGAGTTTTTTCTTCTAAGGGACAGGGCTCTGTCATGCTCTTACCCAGGGAGAAAGAAAGAGCCCAGTTTCTCTCTAGTGACAGCAAAAAGCATCTTGTATTTGTTGGTGTCATTGTGACAATCCCACATCCTGCCAATGAGAGAAGGCTTTTTCCATGGCACAGCTCCTAAGCATGATTCCTAAGTTGAGATCTGGTGGCCGTTCTTATTCATTGCTGCTGCTCTCTAATATTTGGATTTTATTCACAGCTTAGTAGGTACCTCCCATATTTATGGTAGCTACTGCTTAATTCCATTATCATACATCAAGCATTCTTTGCTGCTGGGTCATAAATGGTCATAGATACTTTCCCCCTAGATTGCCAATGAATGTTTTTTCATGAAAATGAATGCATATTATGAATTTGAGAGGCATTACAGTACAACAGAAAGAGCTCTAAGCTTATTCAGGGAATTTGGTATAATGGGACCTGATTTCAAATCATGGCTCTGCCTCTTACTATCTGTGTGATCCTCAGCATCTCTCTGGTCCTCCGTTTTCTCATCTTGGGAAAAGAGCAGTTTAAACCAGGTCCATTTCAGTTCTTAAACAAAAATCCTATTATCCTATTAATTCAGTGGGTTTAACACAGATGAAAGACAGCGGTAGATTTGGAGGCAGAAGCCCTGGGTTTGAAACTTCAATCTGTTACCACCTTTGGTAATCTTGGGCAAATCACTTTATTTCTCTGGGTGTCAGTTTCTGGACAGAATGGTCTACAGAGTGTCTTCCAGCTCTAAATTTAGGGGATCCTGGGAGCATGGAAATCATCATTCTTTGGTGATATTGAAAGTGATGTGCATTTCCATGTGGAATGTCCTTTAATCCTGTTCACAAACACAGAAAGAGCTAAGAAAAAAGCAAGTCAAAAATAGGATGCTTATCATCAATTCAATTCTTTACTGGTACTGGAGAGGGCCTATACAGAACTATATCTTCCATTTATTTCGGTAAATATGCTATTTAAGAAGCTTACAATCTAGATGAACCAAAGCCAAGTTTTCTGAGTACCCAATGGGTTTCTGAAACATTAACAAGACAGGTCACTTTTAGTAGCAAATCATATGCTTGAATTTAAAAACAACAACAACAACAACAAAACTACTATTTATTGAACCAGCCAGGTTTTGTAGTTTGGGGTCTTCATTGCGTAAATTTTACATTAATTTAAATGCCAGATTCTGGTGCATTGATGTGTATAGAAATCATTCTGTCTCCTGATTTCTCTCATAGATTCAATGGCCAGTGTCCAACATTAGCCAGAGGGATTATTGAATGTTCAGTGTAATGCAAAACAACAGAAAAGGTCCACATGAAGTGTGAACAGTTCAATTTATGAGGTCACCACTTGGAGAGGGCAAAGGATCACAGAGTTAGAACTGAAAGGGACCTTTGAGACCAGCCTCTTCAAATGACAGATGGGGAAATCAAGACTCAGGGAGGTTGTTATTGCCCAAGGTCATTCACAAAATAAAAAAGAGAGCTGAAATTAGAATTCATAGCTTCCCTTACCTAATTCAGAGCACTTTTCTCACTTCTTAATACTGGAAACATATATACACACTTTTTTAAAACTTCAGAGGCCAGTTAGACCAAGACTAACACCCTCATTTTACAGATGTAGAAACCAAAGTTCTTGGAAATGAGGTAACTAGTCCAGGGACTCCTGAGTCAATCTTCCTTCTGCTGTACAATATAAAAGAAAGGTAGGCTTCCTAGGATGAAGTGGGCCAGGGTCAGAAAGGATGCATGGATATACACGAGACTCTTTGTGCCAATTAAGGCTAGGAAAGAATGATAACTTCAGTGCATGTACTGAGATGGGCTACTTATTCTTCATCAGGAAAGACTCTTCATCAGGAAAAGTAGGTCCAGTATCAGAACAGCTTTACCAAAGATGGATGCATCAGTAACAGTCAGAATATCAATTAAAGCAAAAGTCCTGAACAAGGAGGGGTGGCAAGAGGTGGGAAAGGTTCCTGAATAACTAGTAAAATAGAGAAATCAAACATTAAGAGTTCGGTCACAAATGAGAAACTACAAAATTGGAAAGAACCTCAAACCAAGAGGAACAGCAATAGTCAGGATCTCTCCTCAAAGTCAGAGCTTTCTGGGCACTCTCCCCTCCGCCCCCAGAATCCTCCCTAGGAAGCTTACCTTGACTCTGAGGGGCTCTACTTCTGCTTGGACAGAATCCTCAATGTCTTCAGCCCTATCCAAATATGGGGGTAGTGCTAGATCCTCGGGGCAGATGGAGGCTCTGCTGTATTCTGGATGGTTTGTGTTTTCATGTCATTACTACCCTAATGGCTTCCAGGGCTAGAATGAAGGATTTACCTGGGCCCCTGAAAAACTCAATACAATGTTCAACATTAGTTGCTTAACTTTCACCATTAGCCCATTGTAGAATATTAATTGTGGTATTCACTTATCATATCCATCCATATATAGAACACATCCACCCACATTTCTGTAACTACCTTGCAAGGGATAGATCCACTAAACCTTGCCTGGCTGAAGATAGCATATTTTAGTACACTTTAGACTATAATGTCTTGCACATAATAGGTCCTTGATAAATCTCTGTTTGGTGAAAATTAAATATTCCTCTTTTTCTCAGAAAACCCCACAAAATTATAAAAGAAAAATATCAAAGTTTTATTTTTTGAAGCAATGAGTATTTTTCCATTGTTATTACAGTTTTTGAATAATCTCTTCTCATTAGTTGACATTACATGTAAAATTCCTTTTCCTCCTTCTTAAGATGGAGCATAGTTGAAAGGTAGCTATCTTAATGGAATGTCTGTGAGATTTATATTGATGAAAATGTTGATCTCTCTTGGCCTCCATTTCTTCATCTGCGGGAGACTGGAAAAGCATACTGCTATGGCTCCCTTTCAGTTCTAAACCCATGATTTCATGATCCCATGGGTCTTCATATGTACATATATATATATAATGTATATATATGTATGTGTATATATATAAATGTTTATAAATCCATTTTTACCAAAATACAAATAGGAACAATATAAACAGAGTTGACAATCATTAACAATGGTTACACTAAAATACATACAAAGATAGATATAGAGAAAATTTGAAAAAATATTACATTTACAGAGTAAATCTTTTTATCTTCTCTTTTAAAAATTGCTTAGTATTTGACCACTGTGAATACTTTAAATAAATATTTCTTGACTCTACTCAAGTTCAGGCCTACCTCCAGAGAATTTTTTTTCAATCTTCTCGGCAAATTACACATTTCAGACCTTTTCTCCCTGTCCATCCATCTGCTTATTTTAGTTGCTTCTGCCTCGCTGCTGGATCTGGTAACGAAATCCCATCTCCCTCCTCTCTGCCCTCCCCTGTCCACTGCTTTAAACTCTCCCCCACAGCTCTGTCTATCCTCTCTGTCAGTGGACTGGTCCCCCTTCTGTTCAGATGGAGCCTCGCCCACCTGTCCCGGCCCCATCTGTTCGAGAATGAGTCCCAACGTCCCACAAACCTGGTGGAGGAAATTCTCCTCTGAAGGATTGACGTCACGAAGTGTTCTCCTGAGGGTTGTGCCCTGAAGAATTACTTACGCTGAGGAAGAATAAAGGGCATTTCACCATGGAGGAGAATTTAGCCAAAGAACAGCAATGAGTAAAATACAGCCCTCTCATGCCACCACAGTGGAGGAAAGCGGTTCAGGCATATGTCGTGTTCATGGCAAGATGAAATAGAAAGGAAATTGGGGACTTGAAAAGAGCTGACCTTCCTGGTCCAAAAAGGAAAAAGAAAACAGTGTATTTCCGCAGCATAAGAACAAAAGAAATAAAAGTAACTTTACAAAGTCAAGATTAGCTCCCATTAGGCAAAATTTTATGAATATTTTGATACTTTCTAAGGGTAAACAAGATACAGTTGGAAGGAACCACCTACTCTAGTCTATTCCCCTCATTTATCATAAGCAATGGGTGGGATTTGAATATAGAGCTTTTGAGTAAAAAGCCATTGATATTGACTCCATCCCTTTCCATGGTAGGGCAACCTTATTTTTTAAAATAGTTAATGCTTTCTTTCTTGATATCCGATGCTATTAAAATACCAGCGTCAAAGAATTGGGGAGAGGGTGCAAGAAAAATACTCTCTTAGAGTAAGAGAATACTTCTTATTTGGGGAAAAATCTAGCCCTCTCTAAGACAATTCTCTGTAGTGAAATAAGGAAAGATCCACCATTTCACAGCATAACAAAAATGGATTTTGTTCCTTAAATGAACTGAGACTGATATTTAACCCAGATTCATGCAACGATTTATACAGACCAAAGGGCCAGTAAGGAGACAGGATGGGCAGTTGGCTTTGGTGAGAGGGAATTTTTTGCCAGGAAATTTGTGTCTTTTCTACAAACGTTGATGGCAACTGAGATAACCTAAATTCTAATTATTTTATTGGAAAGTAGCACTCCTGTTCATGATGCTGGCTCCCTCCGCCTCCCCCTAGTCACTGCAAGGGACAGAGGGACTCGAAGCCTTGTTTATCTGGCCCCTCCACAATATTGTCAGGATGCATTTCCATTTTCCAAGTGACTGCCGCCCCTGTGCCACAATCTGTGCTCATTTCTCGAGCAGCTAAACCCTTTGACACTGTGGTTTTTAATTAAAATTACATTAAAGTTAATCAGCCAGAAAGGGGCTGCTAGAGAAGGCAGGTTTGATTGCAACCTGCAAAGGGCACAGAGGCTGCCAACTTGCTAAAGATGTGCCGGCAGATGCCAGGCTGTTTGCAAGGGCCCCATGGTTACAGAGCTGCTAGGGAAGAGGTCAAGCCTGTTTGTATGGCCAAAGATAGTTAGAAAGTTAAAAATCAGGCTATTATCAAGCTCATGGAGTCTGACCACATCTTGATTGGTCTACCATATCAATGAGAAAAAGTCCTCAATTCCTTAAACATCAACCTTTAGGCAAAGTTGTGCTCAATGGTCCCCATCCCCATCTTCCAAAAAGCTATTGGGTTTGTTTATTATAGTTGGATTAGAATATTTTTGAGGCTGTATTTTCAAAAGAGATTTTCTTCTTTTATAAAAAAATGAATTAGAGTTTTTCTCAGTACCCCTGAGATCAAGAGAGGGTAGATGTACTATTATTTTAAAGACTTTTTTCTTCCTTTTTTGCTCAATTGTTTGGTGTTTGCTAAAGGGAGCTCATGGGATTATAGCTTTTGAAATGGAAGAAACTCTGGTTTGCAATCCAATCTCTCATTTGACACAGCATACAATTGAGGGCTAGAATGGTTAAATAATGTTCCAAAATTCATGAAATATAATTGGTAAGACCTCCAATTGTTCACTGAAGAAAGCCATATACACCCAGAGAGAGGGATGTGAAATGTGGACCACAACATAACATTCTCATACTCCTTGATTGATGTTTGCTTACATTGTGTTTCCTTTATCTGATATATCGTTTGTGTAGACAAGATTTTTCTTGCACAACAATGGTAAGTTTGGAAATATGTATACATATATTCGATTTGCCAATTTTAACATAATTAACATGTAGTGGATATCCTGCCATCTAGGGGAGGGGTGGGGAGTTGGGGGAAAAATTTGTAACGAAAAGCTATGTAAGGGTTATGGTTGAAGAATTACCCACACATATGTTATGCAAATAAAATTAAAAAAATAAAATTAAAAAAATATATAATTGGTAAGGAGGGTTAGTTCACTCCTAGATCACCTAAGATGATATCATACATGTAAATGATGCTCAGAGACCTGTTTCCTAGAGACTGGAGAAGTGGCACATGCATGGGTATCCTACAATAGATATGCCATACATTGGAGAGCAGCTTTTTCCACTGGCTACAGAAGCAAAAGTGCAACGCTATTCCTATCTACCTGAGCTGCAGAGGAGCTGTTCTTGCAGTCCTGTCTCTTAAATGACTCCTTTGCTCACACTGTGTATAAGAGGGGAAGATCAAAAGGTGTCTTCCTTTTCCCCATAACATGATCTCAAGAAATAACCCTAAGGTTTGGGCCTCCTCCATGTCTTTTCTGCCACTGGCTCAAGCCCCAACTGGTCATGTTCTTCCCACTTTGGAGGCCCAGTGACTAGCAACATATTAATATCATATTCACTTTTATAAAGGAACATTTCCTTCAAAGAGATTATAAAAACAAACATGCAACATTTCTCCCCAAACCCTGTTATTTTGGAGAACATAATTCCTCTACATTCCCTTTGCCACCTGAGTCGGCTACTGTGTGTGTGTGTGTGTGTGTGTGTGTGTGTATGTGTGTGTGTGTGTTAAGGGAGAGATCTGGCTTTCAGCTTAGTTCATACTCCATATACTTTTAGTTCCACCAAATTAAAGGACAAATCTCCATTAGGCAAGAGTCCCTAGACCTTTGTTCCTAGGATTTTGCAGCTAAGATAGATACCAGTCTAGAATTCTGCACTCTTGGATCTCTGTGGCTCCAAGTCAGAGACCCTCCCCTCTGCACCCTGACTAGAAAAGGATGAAACAAGGGGTGTGAGAAAATGGCCTTCTTCATTCCCCTATTCCTGGGTGGTGTGAGTGAAGGAGCCTTTCCCCCTCAGAAAAGAATCTAAGAAAAGCTGCCAAGGGGTTGGATTCTCAACCAGGAGAAGAAGACCACTCCAGCCATGTGATAGACCAAATGCAGAACTCTTTGAAGCTTCTTTGGAAAATGACCACAGCCAAACAATCTTCCTGTTATCAGTGCACAACTCAGAGGACAAGTAAAAATTCACTTTAGAGATTTGTTGGCTGGTTGTCTCAACCTTATTTATATTCTAATAATGCTGAGACCCGTAATTCAGTATTTATTCTTGCAAACCACTGATGCAGAAGGTATCATTGGATTTTGTTCATCCTTGCTATTTTTACTTCTCTAGGTCTTTCTTTGAAGTGTTGTTTTTCAAAGATCCCAGACATGACTTTAGAAGAGATGGAAAGTCATAAAGTCTAAACCTCTCATTTTAGAGATGGGAAACTGAGGTCCAAAGTCATGCAACCAGTAAACATCAGAGGCAAGATTTAAAATGTCAGAAACACTGCTCTTTCTATTGTTTCGGGAACTGTTAGGAGAAACATGAAGGAACTCCCAGCATGTCGGGCAGACCCTCTTTGGTGAAATTATGTGAGGACCTGGACAAGAGTTGCACGAGATGAGCAAGTATGGATGGAGTTGTGAAGAGCACCAATGGCACTGTCATATCAATTATATGACCGAGCGATTGGAGGATTTGAAGCTATGTAACCAGGGTTAGCGCTGAAGACTTGAATACTGCATTCTGTTATAGGTTCATCATGTTCTCTGCAGCTTCAGGGTGATTGAGAGTCTTTGGTACTCCAGAGATCAGGTGGTAGGCTAGCTCACAGTAATGTGGGTGGAATGATCAGTCCTTTTCTTCTCCAGGTTCTGTATTGCAGTGAGACACTAAATAACATAATGTCTTCACTTTTATATCTTAGGTTTCACTTTGATTCAGCCATAGCCACAGGAATGCATATTCCATGGGCGCTATCTTCATAGGTGTGAGATGTGGGGGCCTTCGTCTCCCACACACACTCCCAAAGAGTGTGCTTATTTGGGTGCTTTGGGCCAGAGGGGGACTACTTGCAGGTATGTGGTTACATTTATAGGGCAGCTACAGAGTGCCTCATCTTCCCCATTCCATTGGAAACTCTGTTGGATTAGGGACCTTGGATCCTCTTCCATTTAGTCCCATGAGGACTGTATACCTGAAAGCCTGAAAGTACAAACTTTCTAATCTCCTGCCTATACAAAGGACCCTAAAATACAGGTTTTTGCTTCAGGGAAAAGAAGATAATTGTCCTGCAAAGATAAGTAATCATATATAAAATATGGCCCACCTTCCTAGCCTTTTCTAACACTATTCCCTTTCAACCCATTCCTTCACACAGTACACCAGATCAATGGTTTTTGTTTCTCTAACAAAGAGATGATGTGGTCATTGTAAAAAGCATTGACTCTGCCAGCACAGATCCCAGCTTCTGATCCCCTTTCTGATTCTTACTACCAGGAGGATCAGGGACAAGTCCCCTTACTTCACTGGGTTTCAATTTCCTCATTTTTCAGTAGACAAGGTGTCCCTTTCAGTTCTAGTTCTATGCTTCCATATTTTCCCACTTCCATGCTGTTACTATGCCGGGAATATTCTCCTTTCACAGCTCCTCTTAAGGAAATCCTATATATTTTTCAAGGCTCAAATTAATAGCTACCTCTTATATGAAGTTTTTTCACATCTCTTCAGCCCAGGAAGTATTTCTCCCTACTGTGAGAACTTATAACAAGTTCACAAACTACCTTCTACTATATTTATGTATGTAATTTAGTGGGGTGGATCCAAGATGGCTGAGAAAAGTAGGAACTTGCCTGAGCTCACTCCAATTTCCCTCCAAACAACTTAAATGCCTAAAATGAATTCTGGAGCCTTAGAAACCACAGAAGGATGAGATGAAAACATTTTCCAGTCCAAGACAACTTAGAAGATGGCAGGAAAGATCTGTGACATGGAATGCAGTGCAGCATCGGCCAGGCTCCAGCAAACCAGCAGCAGGCTTTGGGGTGATTGAATCAGTTACAGCAGCAGCAGCAGCTTCCAGAGCTCTCAGCCCATAAAGAGTAAAAGGTTGAGACAAGTGGTCAGAAGGAGATTACAGGAGTCCCTTTGCTGGCAGTGGGTGCAAGATTATTGCATAGATCATACTCTGATCTAGTCACAGTCTTCTGGCTAGGAGGATCATTAGCACAGGAGAGCTTATGGTCTCAGGAGAGTAGGGACCCTGGTCACAGCCCCAGGGTCATTCCTCTCTGACTAGAACAGAGGTCAGGATAGTAATATACATACCTCTTCTTAAACCAGACCACCTTCAAAGAACTGAAACCTTACAGACTCCCAAAACTAACTTTGAAAATGGCTGCATAAAAAACCTGAATCTTGAGACAGTGTTCCCTCACACCCCAGCAATAAAGTTCAACTTAAACATAAGTTAAAAGTCAAGAGATAAATATACATATTTGTGCCTAATGGTAGGCATCTTTAGGGTAGAAGGAAAAGGAAGAAAAAAAAGTCTAAAAAGAAATTTACATGATAACTTTATTATATATTGAAATGAAATGGAAAGTTATATATAATATACTTAGTTTCATTTGCAATCATTTTTATTATACTGTGTTGTTTTATTACACAAATTAAGAATAAATATATTTTTTAAAAAAGAAATGGAGGGGCAGCTAGATGGCGCAGTGGATAGAGCACCATCCCTGAAGTCAGGAAGACCTGAATTCAAATCTGATCTCAGACACTTAATACTTCCTAACTGTATGACCCTGGGCAAGTCACTTAACCCCAATTGCCTCAGAAAAAGAAAAAGAAAAGAAAGAAATGGAGTAAAAAAATGAGCAAACAACAATAAAAAAAGTGATCATAGACAGGAAAAGAACAGAAGAGCAAAACACAAACTAGAAAAAGACAACACTACAAAAACAATTATACGCAAAGCTCAAAGTAAAAAAAAAAAATGTGATTTGGTCTGAGGCCCCAAAAAAATTCCTGGAGGAGCTCAAAAAGGATTAAAAATTCAAAGATAGGTAGAAGAAAAATTAGGAAAAGAAATGAGTGATACAAGAAAATCATGAAAAAATAGTCAATACCTTGGTAAAGGAGGGACAAAAAAACTGAAGAAAATAACACTTAAAAAACCCCCAAGGGGGCAGCTAGTTAATGTAGTGGATAGAGTACCAGCCCTGAAGTCAGGAGGACCTGAGTTCAAATCTGGACTCAGAAACTTAACACTTCTTGACTGTGTGACCCTGGGCAAGTCGCTTAACCCCAATTGCCTCAGCTAAAAAAAACAAAACTAAACAAAACAAAAAGAAAAGAAAAGAAAATAGGCCAAATGATAAAAGAGGCACAAAAATCTACTGAAGAGAAAAACTCTTTAAAACTAAAATTGATAAAATAGAAAAAGTTTTACAGAAGTTCACTAAAGAGAAGAAGTCCTTAAAAAGCAAAATTGACCATATGGAAAAAGATGTACAAAAATTCACTGAACAAAAGAACTCCTTGGAAAGTAAAATTGGCTAATTGAAATAGAAGGTACAAAAGTTCATTGAAGAGAATAACTTCTTAAAAATAGAATTGGGAAGTGAAAGCTAATGATTCCATGGAAACATCAAGAAACAATAAAGTAAAATTAAAAGAGTGGAAAAAGTCAAAGAAAATATGAAATATCACTATTTGTAGATGATATGATTGTATATGTGGAGAATGCTAGAGAATTAACTACTTAGGAAAGTTGCAGGATACAAAATAAACCTCCAAAAATCATAAGCATTTCTATATATTACCAATAGATACCAACCACAAGAGATAGAGAAACTCCATTTAAAATAACTGTAGATAATATAAAATATATAGGGGTTCTACCTGCCAAGTCAAATGCAGGAACTATATGAATGCAATTACAAAAAAAATTACATACAAATAAAGTCAGATCTAAAAAATTGGAAAAAATTGGAATTGGAAATTGGAACAATTGGAAAATTGTTCATGGGTAGGCCAATCAAATATAATAAAAATGATAATTCTACCTACATTAATTTACTTATTCACTGCTATACCAAGCAAACTACCAAGAAAAATTTTATAGAGTTATAAAAAAAATAACAAAATTCATCCAGAAGAACAAAAGGTCAAGAATTTCAAGGGAATTAATTTTTTTTTAAATACAAAGGAAGGTGTCCTAGCTGTACCATTCCTAAAACTATACTATAAAGCAGCAATCATCAAAACTATTTAATATTGGCAACTAAATAACACAGAAGATCAATAAAATAAGTTAGATAATACAAGACACAGTAGTAAATGATTATAACAAACTCCTATTTGATAAGCCCAAAGACTTCAACTTCTGGAATAAGAATGTCACTAATTAACAAAAATTGCTGGGAAAAGCTAGGCATAGACCAACATCTCACACCCTATATACCCACATAAGGTCACAATGGGTACATGATTTCGATATAAGCACATACTATAAGCACATTAGGAAAGCAAAGAATACTTTTCTTGAAAGATCTATGGAGAAGAAAAGAATTTATGACCAAAAAAGAGACAGAAAATATTATGAAATGCAAAATGTTTACATTAAATTTTAAAAGGTTTTGGCACAAACAAAACCTAATACAACCAAGATTAGAAGGAAAGTAGAAAGATAGAAAATAACTTTTATAAGCAGTGTTTCTGAAAAAGATCTTATTTCTGAAAAAGACTGAAACTAAATTAAATTTGTAAGAACATGAGTTATTCCCTGATTGATAAATGGCCAAAAGATATGAATAGGCAGTTTATAAATAAATAAATTAAATTAGCTATAGTCATATAAAAATGTTCTAAATTACCATTAATTAGAGAAATGCAAACTAAAATAACTCTGAGGTACCATTGTGCACCTATCAGTTTGATAGAAAAGAAAAATAAAAAAACTGTTGGAGAAGAAAAGTGGGGAAACTGGAATACTGATGCATAGTTGGTGGAGTTGTGAACTTAACCATTCTGGAGAGAAATTTGGAAGTATGCTCAAAGGGCTATAAAATTGTGCATACCCTTTGATCTAGCAATAGCACTATTAGGTCTATATCCCAAAGAGATCATAAAAAAGGAAAAGAACTCACATGTACAAAAATATTTATAGCCCCTCTTTTTGTGTTGGTAAGAATTGGAAACTGAGGGGATTCCCATAAATTGGAGAATGGCTAGACAAGTAATGGTATATGAATATAATGGAATATTATTGTATTATAAGAAATGACAAGCAGACAGATTTCAGAAAAACCTGGAAAGACTTACACGAAGTGATGCTGAGTAAAGTGAGCAGAACCAGAAGAACACTGTAACGGTCATGATAACATTGTACAATGATCAGCTATGATCTCAACAATACAATAATGCAAGACAATTCCAAGGATACTTATGATGAAAAATGCTGTTTATATCCAAAGAAAGACCTATGGAGTCTGAATGCAAATCTAAGCATATTATTTTCACTTTTTTCCCTTTTCATGCCTTTTTGCTTTTGTTATAATTCTTCTTTCACAATATGACTAATGTGCTTAACATGATTGTACATGTATAACATATATCAGATTGCTTGCTATCTTGGGGAAGGGGAAGAAAAGGAGGGAGAAAATTCACAACTCAAAATCTTATTAAAATGAATGTTGAAAATAAATAAGCTAAAAAAGAATTCTAATATAAACAAAGGACTATTATAAACCATTTTTTTTAAAAAAGAAAGAAAGGAAAAATGCTATTCAACTCCAGAGAAAGAACTGATAGGATCTGAATGAAGCTAAAAGCGCACATTTTTAAAAACTACTTTATTTTTCTTGGGTTTTTTGGTGTGTATTCTTTCACAACGTGACTAATATGGAAATATGCTTTACAGGACTGCACATGTATAATCTACATCAAATTGCTTTTCTTGGGAGGGGAGAGAAGAGGAGAAGAAGATACTTTTAAAATTGTTAAAAATTATTTCTGTATATAATTTAGTAAACATAAGACATTAAATATGCACACATCTTAATTTTTTCATCATCCATATCCCACACATTATCTTTTTATTTGTAACCCATTATGTTATTATAATTATATATACATATGTTATATGTATATATAATTATAACCCATTAATTATTTGGAAGATATTTCTTTCTTTTTTTTTTTTTTTTTTGCTTTTTGCTGAGGCAATTGGGGTTAAGTGACTTGCCCAGGGTCACACAGCTAGGAAGTGTCTGAGACCAGATTTGAACTCAGGTCCTCCTGACTTCAGGGCTGGTGCTCTAACCACTACGCCACCTAGCTGCCCCCAAGATATTTCTTTCTTAAGGGACTTTTAATACTTCCCTAATATAAAATCTTCATGTAGATAGATAAATAATTATAATATATAATTATTACATTATCAGTATAACAATATGACACTATGTAACATAATACAGTATAATATAATACCTAGATACATTTAAATAAAGTCAGGGAGGCATGGGTTTTGTCTTTACCTTGCTCTAAAAAGGTTGGCAATTTTTGTTTTTAATAAGACTGAAAGATAAATAGCTGCTCACTGTTTAGATTAATTAATGATGAATTTAGAACCAACATTTTCCCCGGATCTCCAAACAAATGGCAACTAAGATATCAACATGCCCTCTCCAATGGTTCTCTCAGATTGAGAATTCTGAGTGCTCCTCCCAAGTGACCAGCTGAGCAAAGCTAAGGTTAATTTTTCCTGCCAGGCAGGTCAAATCTGAGAAGTTGTTGTTTTGGCCTAAGCTTGGGATGGCATCAATGAACGTAGTTCCCAGTGTGGAAATTCCTTTTGCTAATGCAATTTAGCAACTGTTGTATAATGTCTTTTCCTTAGAGAGTTGCCTGAGAGTTTTAAGTGACTTTTCCTGTTCACAAAGTCTTCTTTGGGGCTGGCCTTCTATTTCTATGACGTGTTGCTTCACACCAACACCTTCACAGAAATATCTCCATTCTCTAAACTCAGCTAAATAAGCATTTTGGTTCCAGCTGATCTTACATAATTACTCCCACCTATGCCCTCTATGTGCCCTCTCTGGTGTTCTCTGCTCACTATATCTACATTTCTGGCCACCTTGACTTGCTCAACTCATACTTCTCCCTATGCAATATCTTCCATGGATGTCCCCTTCTCTCCATTCACACAGCCATCATCTGGTAAATGCACATACCAATGGTCACGTGTATTACAATAATTATCTTCCAAATGGTCTCCCTGCCACAAGTCTCTCCCCCACTCCAAGTTATGCTCCCAGTAGAACCAAAGTGACTGTCTTATAGTACATGTCTGATCATATCTCCTTTCATCCCCAAAACAACTTCAATGACTATTACCTCTAGGATCAGATATAAAATCCTTTGTTCCATATTTAAAGCTCTTTGCATCCTGGCTACCTCCTACCTTTTTAGGCTTTTTAGAAGTATTTCTCCTTTACAGGCTTTCCAGTGCAGTCACACAGGTCTCCTTGCTTCTGCTTGTCACTCACAATAATACCCTAGTCCCTGGATCAGTTCCCTTTCATGAATTATGGCCCCCTCTGCTCCACCCTCATTAGAAGAGAAGGCCTCCATTAGAAGGGGAGTTCCTTGAGGAGAGGGGCTATTTTTGCCTTTCTTTGTCTCTCCAGTGCTTAACACAATCCCCAGCCCTGAGAACTGAAATGTTTCTTGAATGACCAATTGCTTAATGCAATGCAGAATAAAAGATTAAGAAATGAGGTCTGAGAGTTAATGAAAGTTTGTTTTGACCAAATTTGCCTCAGTTTCCCAGTAATTCAGTGGATTGACCTTTTTGTCCTATGAAGCATTTAGCATAAAAATGGATTTTATTAACTATATTTCAGACATGGAAGCATATTAGTCAGACAAAAGTATCAAAATAATTAACACTGTCAACATACTGAGAGCTGAACAATGAAGGTCCTAAGAGATGTCATACTGACCATACTTTAAAACCAGG
>JAJPUD010009733.1:0-43419 GCA_023553655.1 Myrmecobius fasciatus | reverse complement strand
ATTTTTGAATGACCTCAGGCATATAGGTATGTAAAATAGGTATATAAATCAAATATTTATTGATAATAAATCATAATTTTGTGACCCCCCCACAGTGAATTACACAACCCTTTGTGGGCTTAAGACCCCACACTTTAAGAAACTTTGCCCCTAGAGGACACCAATATACCACCAGGGAGAACCAATCTAGAAGGAAAAACAAAAAAGGAGAGGAATCATTTTAGAAAGAATGAGTTATATAATGAAAGATAATAATCATAATAATGGTGATTTATATAGCATTTCACATAGCTTTATATGGCCCTTTATATAGCACTTTAAGATTTACAAAGCACTTTGCATATGTCAATCTGATTTGATCCTCACAATAACCCTTTGAGATAGGTAGTATTCTTATGCTTATTTTATAAGTGGCTAAAAAATGAACCAAAAAACCTAATGCCAAATCTCAAGCCAAAATGTACTTCAAAAAACTTCTAGTCCAAACACCTCATTTTACAGATGAGGAAACTGAGGTGCAGAGAGTTTAAGTGACTCGTCCAAGATCATACAGGTAGTAAGTGTCATAAAAGGGGACAGCACTCTTTCCTCAGAATTAAATCAATAAGGCTTTAGGAATGTAGAGAAAGTCACAGAGGGTAAGTGCTGATATGGCACTTTTTCTAAAACATGAGTGAACAACATTATTGACAGAATCAGCAACTCAATTAAAGAGCCTGTTTGTGTTGGTGTTAATAAACCTGGCATGTTTTCAATTTACATTGGCACTCCTCAATCTGCTGTTTGTCGGTAGAACTAGGATAAGTCACAAAATGGATGTGAGAACATCTCATATTTATATTTAATTAGTACAAGGAAATATTAATAGATGCTCTGAGATTGAATTGAATGCCTCCAAAAAACCCCAAAACACCAAACTATGTTGGATGGTCAGCTGCTGAAACTGACACAAGAGTTGACAGAAGAAGTACTGGCTTGGCTTTCAGTTCCTAGAACCTTACCAATGGGGGCAGTTACTTAACCCCCACCTGGAAGCACAGTCTTCCTCATCTTAGGTTCCAGGTCTAAACTGGTCCCTTGGCAGAGGAAATGACAGAATAAGCAGATAATTAGAGCTAGTATTTCTATGATGCTTTAAGACTTACATTATCTCATTTGAGACTCACAATAACTTTGGGAAATAAGTGCTAGAGGTTATATATGCATTTTATAGATTGGAAAAGTACAGAGAAGTTAAAATTTTTTGCATAGCTCCATAGATATTAAGTATGAGGGGAAATTTGAACTCAGGTCTCTCTATAATTCAGATCCAGGATTCCTACCACTACGTTGTCTCTCCTATGGTTATAGATTCCCGGCTGAGCATCAAATTAACTTTCTTGCTGGTCCAAGGTACTTTTGTTCTAGGCATCCAAGCCTCATTCCTCATGACCAAGACCCTTCCCAATGCCTCCCAGTCTTAACAACGTGGTTTTGTCGTCCCATGATTGAGTTAATTTCCTCTCCTAATGAGTTAATACCCTTTTGCCCATGAGGACTGGAGGAATCATGCTCCTGGGTCACAGTGTGCATGAGTAAGACTGTTATCTGCTGCCAGATCTCCAATCAATCAATAAATATTTTTAAGCCCCTACTATATTCCAGATGCTCTGTTAAGCACTGGGAGCCTGCAAACGTGACTGTCTGTATTACCATCTATTGAATGTTGCTAGATCCTCTAATATTTGTCCCTCAGCTTGGGACAAACATCTCACCCAGATGTTCAACCTACCTAATGTCAGTGGTTTATCTAACTAAAATATATTTCTATGACATTTTCCATGACCTGACTATGTCTAGAATGCCCTCCCTTAAGGTGGTGAGATCATTAAAAGAATAGATTGTCTTTTGCCTTCTTTTGTATCCTCAGCACTTAGCAGGATGCCTGGCAATAAATGCTTATTGATTGATTATTGATTAATTGACTCCTTTAAGATTTAGCTCAAATTTCACCTTCCACAGAAGGTCTTTCTCAATGAGTCAAATGGTGAATGACTTCTCTCTGAGATTACCTTCCATTTATTCTGTATCTTGGGGGTAGATTATTTTTGTATGTTGTTGTATTAGAATATAAACTTACTGGAAAATTTCCCCAAACCTTCCAAATACCTTTAAGTAATGACTTTAAACAAATTCTAGAGCATCAGAACTCACAGAAGATGAAAGGAAACAATTTCTGAGCCCAGGACAATTTGGAAGACTGGTAAGAAAGGTCTGTTGCACCAAGCTGTATCAGCAACCTCAACCCCAGCAAATCAGGAGCAGGCCTTTGGATCAGAAGCAGCAGCTCTGGCTTTCAGAGTTCTCATTTCACAGAGAGTAAGGGGGTTGAACAATTGATCAGAAGGAAAAAGCAGGGGTCTCTTTGTTACCACTGAAGTAAGACTCATTGCTTTTCCCATACTTGGATCCCAGTCACAGTTCTGGGTGGCAATCCCAGGGCAAAGAGCATCAGCACACCAGAGCTTGCAAGTCGCAGTGGAGCAAGGACCTTTTTCACAGTTCCAGGGCAGAAAAGGTTGCTTGTGGTCACTCAGAGACCAGAGCACAGGCCAGAATAGTCATAAACACACCTTTTCTTAGATCATAAAACCTTGGAAGAACTGAAAACTTATAGGTCCCTAGAAGAATATCTAAAAACAGCTGCATAAAAATCCTGAAACTTGGGACATTGCACCTTCTATCCTGAAAGCAGAGGCCTACTTTAGCAAAAAGTTAAAAGTCTCGTAATAGACTGGGGAAATGAACAAACAACAGAAAAAGATTCTGACCATAGAAAGTTACTATGGTGACAAAAAAAATCAAACCATACTCAGAAGAAAACAAAATCAAAGCTATTATGTCCAAAACCTCTAAGAAAATCATGAATTGGTTACAGGTCATGGAAGAAGCTCAAAAAGGATTTTGAAAACCAAGTACGAAAGGGGAGGAAAAATTAGTAAGAGAAATGAGAATGATGCAAGGAAATCATGAAAAACAAGTCAACAGCTTAGTAAAGGAGACAAAAGAAATACTGAAAAAAATAAAACCTTCAGAATTCATCATCATATAGTCTTGTTGTTGCCGTGTATAATGATCTCCTAGTTCTGCTCATTTCACTTAGCATCAGTTCATGCAAGTCTCTCCAGGCCTCTCTGAAATCGTCCTGTTGGTCATTTCTTACAGAACAATAATATTCCATGACATTCATATACCATAATTTAGCAATTAACAATCTAACTTATTCCACTGATCAACTACTCTGTTTCTTAGCCAGTATTAAATGGTTTTGTAACCGCTGCTTTATAATATAGTTTTAGATCTGGTACAGCTAGGCCACCTTCATTTGCTTTTTTTTTTCATTAATTCTCTTGAAATTCTTGACTTTTTGTTCTTCCAGATGAATTTTGTTGTTATTTTTTCTAGGTCAGTAAAATCGTTTCTTGGGAGTTTGGTATAGCACTAAATAAGTAGATTAGTTTAGGTAGTATTGTCATCTTTATTATATTCACTTGACCTATCCTACTTGATATTTTTCCAATTGTTTAGAGCTGACTTTATTTCTGTGGAAAGTGTTTTGTAGTTTTACTCATATAGTTCCTGACTTTCCCTTGGCAGATAGATTCCCAAATATTTTATATTATTGACAGTTATTTTAAATGAAATTTCTCTTTGTATCTCTTACTGTTTGATTTTGTTAGTGATATTTAAAAATGCTGATGATCTATGTGGATTTATTTTATATTCTGCAACTTTGCTAAAGTTGTGAATTATTTCTAACAGTTTTTTAGTTGATTCTCTAGAGTTCTCTAAGTATACTATCATATCATCTGCAAAGAGTGATAATTTGGTTTCCTCATGACCAACTCTAATTTCTTTAATCTCTTTTTCTTCTCTGATTGCCAAAGCTAGCATTTCTAATACAATATTGATAGTGGGCAATCTTGTTTCACCCCTGATCTTATTGGTAATGGTTCCAGTTTATCATGACGCTAGCTGATGGTTCTCTTCAATAATGAGATGATTCAAATCAGTTCCAATTGTTCAGTGATGAAGAAAGCCATATATACCCAGAGAGAGGCCTGTGGGAACTGAGTGTGGAACCACAACATAGCATTTTCATGTTTTCTGTTGATGTTTCCTTGCATTTTGTTTTTCTTCTCGGATTTTTTTTCTTTTTAGATTTGATTTTTCTTGTGCAGCAAGATAATTGTATTAATATGTACACATATATTGGATTTATCATATATTTTAATATATTTAACATGTATTGGACTACCTGCCATGTAGGGAAGGGGGTGGCGGAGAAAGAGGGAAAAATTTGGAACAGAAAGTTTTGCAAGGGTCAATGTTGAAAAACTACCCATGCATATGTTTTGTAAATAAAAAGCTTTAATAAAAAAGAAAAAAAAAGAAAATAACACCTTAAAAACAGACTAGGCCAAATGGAAAAAGAAGCACAAAAAATCACTGAAGAGATGAATGACTTAAAAAGAAGGATCTGCTAAATGGGAAAATAATTCTCTGAAGAAAATAACTTGTTTAAAAACAGAATTGGTCAATTGGTAGGAGGTACAAAAGGTCCTGAAGAAAATAATTCCTTAAAAATTAGAATTGAACAAATGGAAGAAAATGACTATAAGAAATCAAAAAGCAATAAAACAAAACCAAAAAAATGAAAAAAAAATAGAAGGCAATGTGAAATATGCCACTGGAAAAACAACTGACTTGGAAAATACATCCAGGAGAGATAATTTTTAAATTATTGGACTACCTAGAAGCCATGATCCAAAAAGAACTTAGATATCATTTCTCAAGAAATTGTCAAAGAAAACTGTTCTGATATTCTAGAACCTAAGAGAAAAAAAGAAATGGAAAGAATCATCAATCATTCCCTAAAAGAGATCCAAAAATGAAAATTCCCAAGAATATCATAAATTCCAAAGCTCACAGGTCAAGGAGAAAATATTGCTAGCAGCCAGAAAGAAACAATTTAAGTATTTTGGAGTCACAATCAAGATAACATGATATTTAGCAGCTTCTATATTAAAGGATGAAAGGGCTTGGAATATGATATTCCAGAGGGTAAAGGAGATAGAATTACTACCAAGAATCACCTACCCAGCAAACTGAGTATAATTCTTCAGGGGAAAATGGATACTTAATGAAATAAAGGATTTCTAATCATTTTTGATGAAAATATACAGCTGAACAGAAAATTTAACTTTCAAATGCAAGACTAGAGAAACATAAAAAGGCAAACAGGAGAGGGAAATCCTAAAGAACTTAATAAGGTTAAACTGTTCCCATTCCTACAGGGGAAGATGATACTTGTAGCTTATAAGAACTTTCTCATTATTAGGCTAGTTAGAAGGAATATATGTATATATATACATATATATACATATACATATATATATACAGAGGGCACAGGTGAGAGTTGAGTGTAAAAGGATAATATCTTTAAAAAGTAAAATTAAGTTCTGAGAGAGGAATGTACTGGGAGAAAGGAAAAGAAGAAGGTAGAATAGAGTAAATTAACACACTTAAAAGAGTAAAAAAAAAGCTTTTATAATGGAGGGGAATTGGGGGAAATAAGGGTGAGTGGGTGAACCTTACTCTCATCAGAATTGGCTCAAAGAAGGAATGACATACACACCCAATTGGACATAGAAATTCATTTTGCCTTATAAGATAGTAGAAAGAGAAGGGAATAGGGGGTTTGTGACAGAAGGGAGAAGGTAGTCAGGGAAGTAGTCAGAAGCAAAACACTTTTGAGGAGGGACAGGAAAAAAGGAGGGAGAGAATAGAGTAAGCAGGGAAATACAATGACAAAGAGTAATTTTAAAAATTGAAGCAAGTTTCTCTGATAAAGGTCTCATTTCTCCAACATATAGAGAACTGATCCAAATTTATAAAAAGGGGGGCTATACCCCAATTGATAAATGATCAAAAGATAAGAACAGTTTTCAGATGATGTAATCATAGCTGTCTATAACCATATAAAATGCTCTAACTATTGATTGGAGAAATTAAAATTAAAACAATCTGAAGTACTGCCACATACTTATTAGATTAACTAATAGGACAGAAAAGAAAAATGACAAATGTTGGAGGGAATTTGGGAAAAAGAGACATTAATGTATTGTTGGTGGAGTTGTAAACTGTTTCAATAATTCTTTAGAGCAAACTGGAACTATGTCCAAAGGGCTATAAAACCAACCATATTTTTTGACCTAGCAATGCCACTACTAGGTCTGTATCCTAAAAAAGAAAAAAAAAATGGAAAAGGACCTATATATAATATATATATGTATATAACATACATGTATACATATATATTTTATGTCTTTTTGTTTTTCAAAACACATGCAAAGATAGTTTGCAAAATCTTGTGTTCCAAATTTTTCTCCCTCCCTCTATCCTTCCCTCCTTTCCTGTATAGCAAGTAATCAAATACAGGTTAAATGTGCACAATTATTCTAAACATATTTCCACATTTGTCACGCTGCACAAGAAAATCAGATCAAAAGGGGAAAAATGAGAAAAAGAAACAAGCAAACAAACAATAAAAAAGGTAAAAAAAAAAAAACACTATTCTTTGATCCACATTCAGTCTTCAACGTCTCTCTGGATGCAATTGGCATTTTTTCCATCACAACTCTATTGGAATTGCCTTGAATCACTTCCTTGTTGAAAAAAGCCACGTCCATCAGAGTTGATCATCACATAATCTTGTTGTTGCTGCATATAGTGTTCTCTTGGTTCTAGTCACTTCACTTAATATCAATTCATTTACACACACACACACACACACACACACACACACACACACATATAGCAGCTCTTTTCTAGGAACAAAAAACTGAAAATTGAGAGGATACCTATCAATTGGGGAATGACTGAAGAAACTGTGGTATGCAATTGTGATGGAACACTGTTTGTGCTATGGGAAATGATGAGTGAAATGCTCTTAGGAAAAAAAAAACTTTGAAAGATTTCCATGAGTTGATACAAAGTGAAATGTATTGTGTACAAAGCAATAGCAATATTGTAAGCTCATCGACTATGAAAGACATAACTACTCTCAGCAATACAATGCTCCAAGACAACTCTGAAGGACTTAGGATGAAAAATGCTATCCATACTCATAGAAAGAACTGATAGTGTCTGAATACATACTGAAATGTACTTTTTTTTTACTTTCTTATTTTTCTTGAAAGTTTGTTTTGATTTGTGATCTATGTTTTTTTTAACAGCATTACTGTTATGGAAATGCTTTGGGTGACTATATATGTATGACCTATATTGAATTGATTGCATTCTCATTGTGCATGGAAGGGGGAGGATGGGAGAAAGGTAAAGAATCTGGAACTCAAAGTTTTAAAAACAAATGTTAAAAACTGTTTTTACATGTAACAAGGAAAAAACAAAATACTGAATAAAAAAATTCTTTTAATGCTTATTGATTGACTACATAAGTGAGTTAACAAGCCTTGAGGTCCCCATCATCTCTGCTGTGGCCTCTTCTGCCACCAACGGAGTCCTTGTTCTGAGATAAGCTATGTATTATGGGTAAATTTTATTACCTTGCCATATTTGTAAAAAGAATTATTTTAAAAGTTTTAAATTTGGGATTAATAAATTAAGTAATTGTGCTTCAGATATTGCATCAGTTTCTAAAACAAAGATACAGTGTGATATTGTGGATTCAAAAACAATCTCATATGCTTCCTACCTATGTGGCTCTCAGCAAATCCCTTAGCTTACCTCAGCCTTGGTTTCCTCAGTTATGAAATGAGATTGACTGGACTTGAGAAGTCTGAACAACTGTCACTTTCCAAAGATTCCAAGTCAAATATTCCTCCTGCTTCTCAGCAGAGAGGTGGTAAACAATGGAAATGAAGTATATCTTATCAAACAAGTTCCAACTGATTTGCTTAACCATACTTTGTTGATACAATGGTGGAAGTTTCTATTGGGGCATGTGGGAATCATTGAGAATTGACAAGAATGTCAATTCAATAAAGAATTAAATTTTTTAAAATCAAAATTTAAAAAATTTGTACTATTTTGTATCAGTATACCAGTCTGGACCAATGTTAAATATAGTATATGCAAAGATGAGGAAAGAAGGGTTTCTACTACCTCTATTAGTAATGCCTTGAATTTCCCTAGCAACTGTTGTTCTTCATAGCAACCCTGATTTTTTTTTGCTGAGGCAATTGGGGTTAAGTGACTTGCCCAGGGTCATACAGCCTGTGTCTGAGGCCAGATTTGAACTCAGATCCTCTTGACTTCAGGGCGGGTACTCTAACCACTATACCAAGTAGCTGCCCCACAACCCTGATTTTAGTATATTTTTCTTTTCTTTCACAAAGAGACATAAATGAACTGCTGTGGAATTTTAAATTTATTTATCTTTTAAAGTATTGAGAGCTCAAAAAAAAACCATTTTAAGGCAGCTGTGTGACACAGAAGATAGATTTCTGAGCCTAGAATCAGGAAGATGGGGGCATTAATTCCACCTCAGTCACTTACTCTTTGTGTGATCCTGAGCAAATCTGTCTCAGTTTCTTCATTACTAAAATGGGAGTAATAATAGCACCTACATTCCAGGATTATTATGAGGAGAAAACAAAGTAATATTTCTAAAGTCCTGTACAAACTTCAAACTCTATAGAAATATTAACTATATGCCAAGAGATAATAAAATAGGGAAGAGGACCCACATGTGCAAAAACATTTGTAGCAACTCTTTTTGTGATGGCAAGGAACTGGAAAGTGAGTGGATGCCCATCAGTTGGAGAATGGCTGAATAAACTGTGGGATATGAATGTAATAGGATATTACTGTTCTATAAGAAATGAACAGCAGGCTGATTTCAGAAAAGCCTGGAAAGACTTACATGAACTGATGCTATAAGGGAGTAGAACCAGGAGAACATTGTACACAGTAATAGCAACACTGTGTATGATAATCAACTTTAATAGACTTAGCTCTTCTCAGCAATATAGTGATCCAAGACAATTCCAGTAGACGTGGGATAGAAAATATCTTGCATCCAGAGAGAGAACTAGGGAGATTGAATGTGGCTTGAAGCACAGTATTTTCACCTTTCTTTTTAGTTTGCTTTTTCTTTCCTGTGATTTTTTCCCCCATTTTGGTCTGATTCTTCTTATACAATATGAAAAATATGGAAATATATTATTCATATTCATAAAGAAACACAATCTTCTCTGACCCCAAAACATTCCTTATTTACCTTCTTTCATAGAAACATGCTCAAGAATGAGAGAGAAAATGAAAGGATCCCAGAGTTGGAAAAATGCCATGTAGTCCTACCTATCTGAATTCAAAATGGCCAAAACCTTATTTTTTCTCTCAAACCCTCCACTATTCTGAATTCCCTATTAGAAGACTGCCATCCTCCTAATCACCTAGGCACAGAACCAACTGAAGTTATCTTCAGCTATTCTTCTTTGCTCTCTCTACATATTCAATCCGTTTACAGAAACTGTCAATTGTATTTTTAAATATCTTTGAAATTAATTTTAAGAGTATTATGGATTTGTTGTTTTAAAAACCATTTAATTTGTCAGTTTGGAATAGTGGATACAGTGCCAGCCTTAGATCCCTAAAGATCAATCAATAAGAATACATTAAGTACCTAATGTGTGCCAGGCACTGTGAAAATATCTGGGAGATACAAAAAGAAGCAAAAGACCTCAAGGAATTTACAATGTAATGAGGGAGGCAACATTCAAACAAATTCATGCAAAGCAAGTTAATACAAGAAAAGTAGGAAATAATTAAAAGGGAATTAAGAGAGATTGGGGAAAGCTTCTAGTAGAAGGTGGGTTCAGATTCTGCCTCCAATACATTTGACTTCTGAACAAAGGCACTTAACTTCTTAAGGAGAAAACCCTCTGGGACTATAAATTGAAGAAGAGATGTTCTACATTCATAGAAGGAGTTTCTTCACCTGGGCTTTCCCAAATACCACTGAAATCACAAATCCAGACCCAAACCCTTAATTCTTATTATATTCTAACATATAAAATTTAATTCTGTTTACAAATTTTAATTATAAAATTAGCTTTGAAAAACTTTCCTAAATCAGGAAAATGTCAGTCATCTTCTTCTGAGAGACTGGCATCAAATACTTACCTGTGAAAGGAGGTAGTTACTTCCTTCCTTCTTCATATTCCTCCCAGATACTCCAAAGAAATTTAAAAAGTTTTCAAAAGCAAATTTCTTAATACCAACAGAGACCTTGCCCCTGAGCAGTGCTCTTGAGCCCATTTGCAAAAAAGATAGGCGTCCACTATGATGTTTCTCATCTTAGTCCTCTTATAAACCCTTCTCAGGGGTTCCAGAAGCAGTCCTTTCCAATAGATAATAACCATGATAATGACAATTACCATAATAAGTATTTCTATTTTGCTTTATAATTCTCAAAGTGTTTTACATATGTTATCTCATTTGGTTTTAAAACAACCTTTTGATGTAGGTATGCTTGTATTTATTGATGTGGAAACTGAGGTTTGGGGAAATTAAATGCCTTGCTTGAGGTCCCACAGCTAGTAAGTGTCTGAGACAGGATGAGATTTAGCTGCTTCCTTCAGTTATGCTGACATTATGCAAATATTATTAGAGCATTAG
Organism: Myrmecobius fasciatus; assembly: GCA_023553655.1. Lineage (NCBI taxonomy): Eukaryota > Metazoa > Chordata > Mammalia > Dasyuromorphia > Myrmecobiidae > Myrmecobius > Myrmecobius fasciatus. Next base: position 32,736 of record JAJPUD010009733.1, on the reverse strand, counting down.
GTCTATTCAACATTTTCCCTAGTTCTCACTACAGGGCTGGCTTATCAGTCATATGCTAAGAATCACAGTTTCTTTTAGGACCCACAAACATTAACTACATTACACACACACACACACACACACACACACATATATGTACATATATATGTAATAGCATTTATATATATCAACAGTATTTTTCCATGCTCTGTGTGCAACTTCACAGAAAATTACAGAAAAACCTGGAAAATCATTTTGATCTCTTGGAGCAAGAGGTTTATGAAGTCCAGAGGATGATGAGAGAGAAAAGCAAATAGAGATTGAATCTATAAATGACAGATACGGTGACAAACTAAAGAGATTTCTCTAAGATGGTTCTGGCAAGCACACAGTGCTTGTGAGGTCATAGTTTTGATTCCCACACAGTGCAATTAGTGTTGCTCTGATCCATGACCACAGAACATAGCTAGCCCCTCCTGTGGCTAGCTGACCAGGTCTAACAGAGTAAAAACTTCAGCCTCATTACTTCAGCCCTTGCCCTGACCCATTGAAAGCCTCATTTGATCAGTGTCAGAAGAGAATTTCCCCAAAAGCACATGCTATAATAGCAGGTGAGGAAGGGCCCCTGCATTTTTACCTGTATCTAAAATAACTGAGATAAAGAATTTAATATGCTTAAACACAAAGGCAATAAAAAACAATTCTTAACTCTAACTGGTTCTGGACAGACACCCTTCCCTTCCCACTCACCTCCCCCTATCATCCAGAAATTGGCGATACTGCCTTTGGGGCTTTGGGGGTGGTGATTGACTTGAACTTTCATAATTTTTGAGTAGCAGTGTTAATGATGAGCTAGTTTGACCTGACAAAAATCTTCATGGAAAAAACAGGAAGTGATCGCAGCGCTCAGATGTCCATTTCAGGACACAGGAGTGGAGATTTTTCATTTCTCAACAAACAAAAACCCTAAGGGTTTGAAAGATGGCTTAGAAAGTGCAAAAACAGCTTGCTAAAAGAGTGAATGTAAGGCAGCAGTTATCAAAAGTGAATTTCCTTTGAATTTTCAGCAAACCTGCAGGGCTCTGAGACACTCAGCTACATCTCAGATTTCTCAAACAATATCACATTTGAAGCTGGTCATCAACCAAATTCATTCCCAAGAGTGTTACTAAGATGGCAATTGAGGACTGTAATATCTAAGTCAAGACTCTCCAAAAGCTACAATAAAGAGTTCATGGCTTAACTTATAAAGTATTTCCTTTTCTAACAATCCTATGTGTGTAGGTAATATAAATATCTTATTTGTACATGAAGAAAAAAAGGCTCAGAGTTGAACCTTGTTCAGAGTCAAATAACAAGTGTGAGAAGCAGAATATCAACTCATGTCTGCTATTGCTGAAGTTCTATTATATCGTGCTGTCTCTGGAGGAAAAAAGATGCTTGGTGAGAGTTTCTCTGGATTACCTCAGAAAATAGAATTTATCTTTTTAAATTATATGGGGAATATAGTCCCGTCAAATCAGTAGTTTGGAATAAACTGTTGAGAAATATCAATCTGTACAGTGTTTAAAATATTACCATTACTGCTCATGCTTTTAGCTCTATGTTTCAGCTAATTATTTAAGTAAAAGAAATATACTCTTGGAAAAGCCTCCCCCAAATCACAGAACCATGGGATCCAAAGGACCTTCAGAGCCCAATCTGTACTAGGAACAACTTTAATTAAACATACACTTATTAGGGACCTAGATTTAGAGTCAGGACAGGGCCTGAGCTCAAGTACTGTTTCAGAGCTGACTAGCTACATGAGCAGGGCAAGTGGTTGTTTCTTCTGTATACTCTCTGATTAATCAAGAAAAGTGATACTCACAATTGAAGACAAAACTTCAGATAGAATATGACCAAGGCAGGTCACAGCAGGACTGTTACCTCTCTTATTCTAGCTCACATCCCCCCCCCCCCATGCCTCCCTTAAAAAGCTCTTTCCTATTCCATCAGCATTATCGCTCTGGCAGATATGCTAGCCCTTGACCTGGGGTGCTCACAGTGTTAAGTGATGGGATCCAATTTGCTTATCCCATAAAGAGTTATGAGCCCAAAGGGGATCTACTCTACTTCTCCTCCTATTACTGCTTTGTCAAGTAGCAAGCTTGAGGCCAGATCCCCGTGTGCTTATTCTGTGGTCTCCCTGTCAGTGCTTCTTATATGTTTTCTAGCTTCAGTCTGGTGACCGAACTCTCTCTGGTCAAGGCAGCTGCAGGTCTAGTTTCTGACTCTTCACCCAGATTCTCCTGTGGGCAATAAAGCCCCAGCTCCCTCACAGCAGCTCAAATGGCAAATGGAAAGTGACTGGTCAAGTATAAGATGCCATCGGAAGAAAGGGAACATGGGCTGGCTCAGCTGACAGAGCTGTTCACACTTTCTGGGTACAGCTGGGAGACATTAACTTGATTTCCCCAGATTGGTATGTTTTCCAGCATGATGGGTTGGAAAAAAAGAAGACAGAGAGAAAGAGACAGACAGACAGAGAGATACAGAGAGAGACAGATAGACACAGAGACTGAAAAAACACAAACAGAGACAGTGACAGAGACAGAAATAGAAAGAAAAAGACAATCAGAAACAGAGAAACACACAGAAAGAGAGACAGACAGGCACAGAGACACAGAGACACTGAGACAGAGACAAAGAGACACCAAGAGCGACAGAAAGAAAGACAGACAAATAGAGATAGACTCAAAGGTAAGCCAGCTTTCTAATTACACATTAGAGGCTAAATCTCCCAAAGTCACTTTCAAAAAAATTATGCCCAGCTGCCTGTTTTTCTAAGACCAACAGTTCATCTGGAAAAAAAAGAAGAAGAAAAAAGGGGCAAAGAGAGGAAGAAAAAAGACAGAGAGCTTGCAATCATTCATCTTTGTTCAAAAGCTGCCCCTCCAAACTCAAATAGATAGATGAGGTTTTTAAAAGATGTTGTGTTCAGAAGGTGAATAAAGGAAATCCTGAAATAGAGTGTGAGTTAGGGGGTGAGGGCAGCAAGGTGGATGGAAGGAGTGGATTATGAGCCGAGTAAGAATAATCTTCCTGTCCATGTCAGCCTTCTCTCCTAGCAGCACAGTGGTAAGTGGGTGGGGGTGGGGAAGAGAGAGGCAAAAGAAACTGTGAGATTTTAATAAGCACCTGAAATTTATTATCTATTCGTCTACATTTCTGGAGAGTTTCAGCTCCATACTAATTTACAACCCTCTGATCCTTCTCTCCCTCCCATACAGCTACTGATCTCATAATAGATGAATGTATAAACCTGTTCAATAGGGAAGAATTCTGATTTGAATGTGAATCTTCCCTTGAAAGGGGACTTGAAGGATTAGCCTGAAATCCTTTTCTTTACTTAGATAAGAGAATATTTGATTTAATTGTGTATCTGGGAGGCAATGTCATGTAGGAGAAAGGACAGAGTGCCTGAGATCGGAGATCAGGAGCCTGGAGTTCTGGTCTTCCTTTGCTTCTGGCTATCTGTTGGACCTTGAGCAAATCACAATCTCAAGGTAGAAAAATGGATCTCCTAATATCCGACCTCATTCCTCTCAGGATTGTTGTGGGCATGAAATCAAATGGTACCTGCAAAGCTCTTTTGCCCAGATGAAAGGGAGAACTATATGCCAGCTATTAGAGAGACAATCCTGTGTGTAGATTTTGGATAAAATCTCCTACATTCACTAGCTATGGAACCATAGGAAAGTCACAACTTCTTTATATAAGCCTCAATTTTATCATCCACAAAAAGGAGATAATATCTGTATTTACTTCATAGGGTCAATGTAAGACTCAAGTGAGAATAGATCTTACAAATCTGTGTTTTCAACAAAGGCAGTTACTAATATGTTATTATGAGGAAGTTGGCATAAAATTCAATTCAGATCAATAAACATTTATTATGTCCTTCTTATGTGCAGGTTACTGAAAGTAGTGCTTTGTTGGCTTTTTGGTATAGTATGTAGATATTTTTTTCTGTCTTGTATTTCCCTGGGGTATATGCCTAGTAATGGGATTACTATAACAAAGAATATGAATATTTCAGTAACTTTTCTTGAATAATCTCAAACTGTTTTCCAAAATGATTGAATGTGCAGTTCTATCAATAATATGTTGATGTGAATGATCCAGCATCCCTTATCTCCCACATCCTCTTCACCATTCAGACATTTTCTCTTTTTATTATATAATTGTTGATGAAACTTAGAATTGTTCTAAATTCTGGAAAGCAACTTGGAATCATTCAAAAAAGTCTCTAAACTTTTCATATCCTTTAACCTAGAAAGTCCTATGAGGTCCAAAAAACCAAGAAAATTATTTTATACATAAAAACGGAGATAGAAGCAATTATAAGAGAGAAAATGGCTAACTTTGAGTACTTGAAATTGGAAAGATTCTACATGGACAACATTAATGCATCCAGAATAAGAAGGGAGGTGGCCAAATAGAAAAAAAATTTAAATAAAATACAAACAATAAATATATGTCTAATAACTATTTTCAAATAGATAAATACTCAAAGAATATGAACAAACAATTCTCAAAAAATTGTAAATATTTACAACCACATGAAAAATTGATCCAAATCACTGATAATAAGAGGGACGCAAATCAAAGCATGCACAAACTGGCAAACAATGACTAACAATGGCAACAATGTTGGAAAGATTATGGAAAGAAAGGCATCCTAATACATTGTTGGTGGAACTGTGAAATGGTACAACCATTTTGGAAAGCAATTTAGAATTAGGCAAATAAAGTAATTAAATGTCCATATCCTTTAAACCAGAGACTCTATTACTGGTGTTATACCCCAAGAAGCCATAGACAGATAAGAAAGTTCCCATATCACCCAAAGTATTTATAGCAGTACTTTTTGTGGTTAAAATTGGAAACAAAACAGATGGCCATCTATTGTGGAATAACTAAACAAATTGTGATTCATGAATATAACAGAATATTACTATGATATAAGAAATGATGTATGTGTTATGAATCCCAGAAGTATGGAAAGATCAAAACAAACTGATACAAAGTAGAATAAACAGAGCCAAGAAAAAATGTGTTGTAACTACAGTATAAATGGAAACAATAAATGCACATCAAAAAGTTCAAAGTAAATGTAACAAAATTATAAAGATCAAGCAAGACTCAAAAAAGAGATATAAGATCTCCCCAAGTTAGACCTCTTCAGAGGAAGGAGGTCCACAGATGTTAGACTCTGCATATGTTTTTGGACTTTTTTTAATGTATAGATCAGCTGTGCTGATTTTTTAAAATGTCAGCTGCTGCTGCTACTACTACCGCTGCTGCTGCTTTTACTTCTACTAAGATGTAATATTTATTTATTCATTCAATAAATATTGAGATCAAAAATACTACATTCAATAAATAAATACCCTTTATTCATTATTACTTCTACTATGACTACATTTTTCCCCTAACAGTTTAATATACTAGATATAATTTACAGATGAAGAAAGTGATTTTTTGCAGAACCATGAAGCTGACTCTTGATTCCCAGGATAGGATCCTTTCAAGTATCTCATAGCACTTGGAACTGCTCTCCAAAACTCCCATTTCTATGCTAAGGAGACAGTCTTTCCCTCCATGTAGCAGCCATCCAATATTACCAAACCAGCCCCCCCTCTTCCAAAGGGGAGGTATTTTTACTACTTGGCTGTTATTTTTCTTGCCAACACAGACAAAACGTTCATCAAGGCCCGGGGTTCTTTGGCGATGATATGCTGGATCCTGGACAAGTTTCATTTATTTAAAACTTGGGGTTGGGAAAAGAATCTCACAAGATGTAACACCTCATTCCCCTGACAGTCTTGGGGAGGGGAAATAAATCATACACAGCAAATATCATTTACACTATTCTAACACATTCATCTCACATGCACCTAAATCCTGATGAAGAAGAGAGGTTCAGATAGATTCAGATAAAGACTCATTTGGAGAATAGAAAGTCCAACCAGGAACTCATGCAAAAGCTACCATTCCTCATGATTATTTTAATAGATATAGCTGTTCACATTTGGGAGGAGGGGAGAAGGTGCCTTTTCCAAATGTAAAACCAGAAAGACTAAGAAGCTTCATTTTTTGAGAAAAAAAATTCAACTTCTAAATCTAGAAATAACTCCTACTGGTAATTTCCTCCTTTGAAGCCCTTCTCTGATGCCCTTCTCTCCATGGCATGGAGCTGGGGGATTAGCTTTATAAAAGCTGGGCCAGGATCCATTACTGTAACCAGTCTTCCCAAGCTGGAAGGACTTGTGGAAAGGTTCAGTAATACGATCCCTTATTTTTGTGGTTCCTATATAATAGTTCTAGAACCTCTTTGGGGTTTACACCTTTACTCCAAAGGGTTTGGGCTGAAAATGTTTTAATGATACCTAGGCAGCAAATATAGCTGTCTGGGTAGATAAGTTCTAGACCAGAAGACAGGAAGACCTGAATTCAAATCTGGTCTCAGACACTTATTAGCTGTGTGACCTGGGCAAGTCACTTCATTCTGCCCCCATTTCCTGATCTATAAAATAACCTGGAGAAGGAAATGGCAATTCACTCTAGAGTCTTTGCTAAGAAACTCCCAAATAAAGTCACAAAGAGGCAAACTTTGAATGCAGTTGAATGACAAAACAGCAAAACATTTCAGAATTTCATGAGCAGGTTATTTAATTACCCTAGGAGTTCACAACACATTTTGTTATTGTTCAAAGGGATTCATAGAATAAAAAAAAAATTGGAAACTTCTGCCTTGCCTCATGTAGACTTAGCTTAAGATACCTGATGAAGCATGCCATTTCCCTTCCTGACAGAGAGGTGATGAATTCTAGGTGAAGAAGGAGTCATACATTTCTTCCATGTCCAGTGTGGTCATTTGGTTTGCTTGATGATGCTTTTTAATTGCACAGATTCTTTTTTCTTTTTTGTTTTGTTTTCCAATGAGAGGAAAGGAAAGGAGATGGAATCTAGCAATAATTTTGCCCTCTTCTCTAAAAAACAAACAACAAAAATCCAGAGAACCATGCATATAACAGAACAAAATAAAATTCAGAAGAAAGCACAGAGAAGCAGGACAGCTTTGAAAATAATAGGTTGAATTGGATTTTCTTCTTTTTTTAAAGCAAACTGGACAAGATTGAGATTTATGGTTTGATTAATGCTTCTCTTTTTGGATTCTATTTTGTAGATGGAAATGTTCTCTATATTATCATGCTAAATTCAGATTCTTTTTTTTAAAGAGGCTTTATAGAAGGGTATATTTGTTTTTGGTGAGGCAATTAGGGTTAAATGACTTGCCTAGGTTCATATGACTAGTAAGTATTAAATGTCTGAGGTCGGATTTGAACTTAGGTCCCCTTAAAATTTTGAATTATTCTAGAGAATACAACATTCTCTCTTTTATTGATTCTGCCTCTCAATGTATTGCCCAGGCAATAATGGAGTCCCTTTAACTGGTGTCCTTAAGGCAAAGGCCAGAAAAATATTTGAGTATGTTTTATAGTGGGCACTACAATTCAGAAAAAAAAAGGATTAGACAAACTAGTCTCTAAGATTCTGTCCACCTCTCAGAGTCTTGGATTTAACATATTTGTATAAATCAGGTTTAGCTAACACACTGTGACTTTGCTCAGCCACAATGAGATTAAACTGAAAGCCAAAAGAAGAATGTTTATGGCCTACTCTCTGCACTCCTACCATATAGGGATGCTGGCTTAGTCAAGTTGAAGAATCCAAATCTTAGCCTGAAAGGGATTCAGGGCTGCCTGGTACTACTCTGCTCTCTGGTTCCAGTAGATCTGGGAAGTTTTCCTTCATGTTTTAAAAAATATATATTATCCAGCTCTTTTGTGGTCATGGATTTTAAGTAGTTCAATGATTTTATTATCTCTCCTTGTTCTATTTGCCAGGTCAATTGTTTTTTTAATTTAATATTTCTTATTGTCCTATAGAATTTAATTTTTATTTATTTGGGCCTTTTGAATTTTCAAACTTTAACCTGTACTGGAATCTTCTGTACTACATAGCTGATAGATTCTCTATGGACTCTTTTGAAATGAGGTCCTTTCCTCCAGTTAGATAGCACAGTGCATAAAGCACTGAACTTGGAATCAGGAAGATTTGAATTCAAATCTAGTCTCAGACAGTTATTAGAGGTGAGAACCTGAGCAAGTCATTTAAACCTCTGTCTCAGTTTTCTCAACTGTAGAATGGGGATAGAAATAGGGGTATATGAGATGTTTAGGGAGCACTAACACCCCCAAGGTCTACTCCAAGCATGGGAAAAATTGTCCCAGTAAAATAGGCAGATGAGAGCCATTTGTTCCAATGGCCCATGAAAGCAGATGATACAATTGTTGTGGAGACTTGGCGTTTGGTCAGACATCAAAAATGTTTGTAGCAGCCCTTTTTGTAGTGGTAAGGAACTGGAAATTGAATGGATGCCCTTTAATTGAAGAATGGCTGAATAAGTTATCGTATATGATATATAGTATATGGGCCAAGATTGCCCCCTGTATCCTGGACCATCATCAGTCATTCTGACTTTTGTCTTTCTATTGGACTTTGATGATTCAATAGAAGTGAGGCTGATGGCTGCAACTCTGCCTTATTTAAAACCCATTTACACAAAAGTCAAAACATTATTCCATGATGTCATCAGTCCTTTTCAAAAACAAAGGATGAACATTGTACCTGGTAACAACAAGATTATGTGATGATCACTGGGATGGACTTGACTCTTTTCAGAAATGAGGTGATTCAAGACAATTCAAATAGACTTGAGATGGAAAGTGCCATTCATATCCAGAGAGAGAACCATGGGGAATGAATGTGGATCAAAGAACAGTATTTTCACTTTTTTGATGTTGTTGTTTGTTTTCTTTCTTGTGGTTTCTTCTTTTTTATAAGATTTTTCTTGTGCAGCATAGTGAATATGGAAATATGTTTAGAAGAATTGCACATATTTAACCATTATCAGACTGCTTCCTATCATAAGGAGGGAAGGAAGAATAATTTGGAACAGAAGGTTTTGCAAAGGTGAATTTTGAAAACTATCTTTGCATGTATTTGGAAAAATAAATACATTAAAAAATAAATTTGTGCATACCTAATTTCTTTTGAGCCACTACAATTCAGTTTGCTCAGAGAGGATAGTGCCAACTTGGATATGGGCATGTTATTTTGGACAGTTCTTTGCCAGTGTCTCACAATTGATTCCAAAGTTCTCCAGAGAAATCTAATCACTTCTTCTGATATCTATGTGAATTCTTGCCTTGTGTGAGTTCTCCATAAAATAATCTTTTAAGCAATTATACGTTTGGCATTTGAACAACATGACCAGCCTACTGGAACTGCACTCTCTGCAGTAGAGTTTCAATGTTGACAGTTCAGCTCAAGAAACAATTCCACTGTCTGGTACCTTATCTTACCAGGTGATCTTCACAATTTTCCTAAGACAACTCAAATAGTATGGGACTGTCCAGATTTCACAGGCATACAACAATGGAGTCAGCACAATGATTCTGTATACCTTCAGTTTGGTAGTCAGTCTATTTCTTCTTCCCACTCCTTCCTTCAGAATCTCCCAAACACTGAGCTAGTCTGGCAATGAGTGAATCAGCCTCATTATATTTATATACATAGACAGTTTAGATAGAGAGAGAGATAAATATAAATACCTATATTTATATCTATCTATATACATATACATACATACCTATGTCTCTCTATATACATATACATACATATATATCTATACATATATACATATATGCTATATCTATACATATCTATGTGTGTATATATATACACACATATATTTATAAATATCAGTGGAAAATATATTGCCAAGGTGGTAAGGGAATTTTTATCCACAGCATTCAACATTTCTCCATTAGCTGTAACCAATGATTCTATGTATGAATAATGTGCTGACTGGTAGAGAACCTTTATTTTCTTGGTGTTAATTGTTAGATCAAAATTAGCATAAGCAGAAAAGAACTGCTCTATACTTTGTTGCATTTCAGCCTCTGAGGGTGCATTAACTGCATAATCATCTGTGAACAAAAGCTCATGCACCAATTCTCTCTCCACTTTAATCTTGACTTGTGGCCTTTTCAAGTTAAATAATTTCCCCTCAGTGTGGCAGCTGACCTTGATGTTGTTTTTATCCTCTTTGAAGGCATCCAACAACATTGCTGAAAACATCATGCTAAAAAGCCTGAGAGCAAGCCTACAATCCCGCATCGTTCCATTGGTGACTGTGAAAGTGTGAGAGCATCGACCATTATCCAGAACCTGTGTAAACATGCTATCATAAAACTGGTGTACAGTACTGATAAACTTCTTCCAGCAACCAAATTTTGCCATGATTTCCCAAGATTTTATGTGTTTTTTCTAAAGCTGAGGAGGAATACAAGACTGATGATTAAAGAACTCCATTTTTATATGGATACTCCATTATTCCATTTCTCACAATAACAATAATTCATTAACAGCTTGTAGTATGATCTTCTAATCAGTTATATATTTGAATACAAGAAGAAGCTGCAATTTTGTCATTTTGTGGGGTATTCCAGGGTGGAAACTCTTCACTAAAACAGGTATCTATGATTAAACAATTAAAACCTAACAAGTTGCCCATGACACATAAAAACTAAATGACTTTTTCAGTGTCACAGAACTAGTGTCAGAAGTATATTTTGAACCCTTATATTCCAGGTTCCACTATACTATACTACCTATCAGTGATATATATTTCTTTAATAGTTAAACTCAGACCATATTATCCCACATTATATAACAACCTTCTAGTAAAACTGGGCCAATTGTCTTGCAAAGATACCTGGATTTCTTCCCAATGTGAGTAGAGGAAGCTGATGTGAGATCAGAACTAAAGGGTAGGATTTTCCCCTAAAATAAAAATTTTAGGGGATATATTGAGAGTGAGTGGAGAGAACATGGAATAGAGGGAAAAAGGAGGTACCAGGGCAGCAACTTTGGGGACATTATTCATAGCTCTTCCTGGAACACTGAAAAGGCAAATGCTGAAGTGTCACTATGTAGGATTATTTGTTTATTTCTCATCTCTAGTGCTCACTCAAGGGGTTAGAGTGTGGAGAGGAAAAAACAAAAAACAAAAAACAAACAAACAAAAAAAACCAGGATATGCAGGAATTGACCTTATCTCTTTCTCTAGCCTTACTTGAGATGGATATAAATCTAACCCATTTCTAGGAATACACATTTTTTAGACATGCTCTTTATTGTGTTAAATATAGCAACAAATGACACTTCTAAATGTATTTCTTATAAACAACTCTTGCTGACCCTGTCTTTTGGCACTTTCCTTTGGCCCTTTGGGTTATCTCTGGGAGCCCCACAGGGAAGAGTGACCTTATTTCAGTCAGGGTAGGAATCCTCCATTTCCCCATCCTCACCCCCAGGCCATTGTTAGAGTGCTCTCTCCAACTAAGGGCATCACAATCCATTCGTATATTTCACAAGTAGCCTTTTAAAAGCAAAATTACTCTGAAGCTAGATATTTAAATCTGCCTCATCAGACCATAAATCCAACTTGCTATGGATCACTTCCTCCCCATTAGGGGATACGAAAGTGTCACATTAAATAGAATTGAGAACCTCCCTAAACTGATACATTGAGAGGAAGTGGGAGCTGTAACTATCAAAACTTTCAAATGTTTCAATTCAATTCACTAAACATTTGTGAAGCACTTTGTGCCAGGAAATGTGTTAAATGCTGGGGAATACATACATACATACATACATACATACATACATACATGCATGCATGCATATATGTGTGTATGTATATATATATAAAGATAGCACATTTCTTCAAAGAGCTTACAATCTCATGGCTAAAATAATGTGCAGACCAACTTATACAAAGCAAACTATATACAGAATAAATATAAAAATAATTAAAATAGGGAAAGCACTGCAATTAAGAGGGATTGGAGAAGACTTCTGTAGGAGGGAAGAATTTAGCTGGGTCTTAATGGAAGCCAGGGAGATCAGTAGTCAGAGTGGAGAGGTGGAAAGTGTTCTAGGCATGGGGACAACCAGAGAAAATGCTCATAGCCAAGAGATGGAGGGTCTTGTTCATGGAACACTAGGAGGCCAGTGTCAATAGATAAAAGAGTGCATGTTGGGGAGTAAGATGTAAAATGATTGGTAAGGTAAGAAGAAATTATATTACAAAGGACTTTGAATGTCAAACAAAGCATTTTGTGTTTGTTCCTAGAAGCATTAGGAAGCTATTGGAATTTGTTGAGTAGGGTTGGTGACCCAATAAGATCAGCAATTTAGAAAAATCACTTTCATGGCTGAATGGAGGGTGGATTGCAGTGAGGAGAGAGTTGAGGCAGGCAGATCAGATTATTGCATTAGTACAGGTATGAGTGATGCATTAGAATGGAGACAGTGTCAGAGGAGAGAGGAAAACATACTGGAGAGATGTTAGGAAGGTAACATCAATAAGTCTTGGAAACTGCTTGGATATGGACAAGGGGGTGCTGGTGACAGTGAGAAATTCAGGATGACTCACAGGTTACAAGTCCAAGGGAGTAGAAAAATGGTGTTGCCCTCTGCAATAATAGGGAAAGTAGGAGAGAGGAGAGTTTGGGGGAAAGAATAAGTTCTATTTGGTATATATTAAATTAAAGATGTCTACTAGACATCTAGTTTGAGATGGCTAAAATGGCAATTGGAGATTTGAAATTGAAGGTCAGCAGAGAGGTAGAACAGGAAAGAGATCTGAAAATCATCAGCATAAGCATGATAAGAAAATCCATGGGAGTTAATGAAACTTTCAAGTGAAGTAGTGAAGAAAAGAGAACCCAGAACAGAACCCCTAAGGGGATCCTTACAGTTATAGAGTGTGATCTGATGGAGGATGCAGCAAAGGAGACAGAAAATGTGGGTAGATGAGCAGGAGAAAACCAAGGAGAGAGGTGTGTCCTGAAAACCTGGAGGAGAGAGAGTATGAAGCGCAAGAAAGTGATCAACAGTGCCAAAGATGGTAGAGAAGTCCAGAGATAGAGGAATGAGAAAGTGTCATTAAATTTGGCAATTAAGAGATCATTATTCACATTGGAGAGAGATGCTTGGGTAGTATAAGCTCAGGAGTCAGATTTTAAGAGGTTAAGAAGATAGTGAGAGGAGAACAAGGTGGAGGCACCAGTAGAGATGGCTTTCAAGGAGTTTAGCTACAAAGCAGAAGAGAAATAGAACAATAGTTAGCAGAGATGGAAAGACCAAGTGAGGTTTTTTTTTGTTTGTTTTGGTTTTTTGTTTGTTTGTTTGTTTGTTTTTTAACATAGGAGAGACAAGCATGTTTGTAGTAGGCAGGAAGAAATGAGCCAGTAGAGGGTCTGTATCCCCAAGACATCATAAAAAAAGGAAAAGGCTCCACATGTACAAAAATGTACAATAATGTTTGTAGCAACCTTATTTGTAGTAGGCTGGAAACTGAGTGGATGCGCATCAATTGGGGAATGGCTGAATAAGTTATGACCTGTGAATGTTATGGAATATTATTGTTCTCTAAGAAATGATCATCAAAATGATTTGAGAGGTCTGGAGAGACTTATAGGAACTGAGGCTAAGTGAAATGAGCAGAATCAAGATAACATTGTATACAACAACAGAAGATTGTATGAGAATCAAATGTAATGGACTTGGCTCTTCGGCAAGGAGATGATTCAGACCAATTTCAATAGACTTGTGATGGAGAGGGTCATCAGCTTCCAGAGAAAGGACTATGAGAATTGAATATAGATCACGATATAATATTTTTACCTTTTTTGTTGTTGTTTGCTTACTTGGTTTTTATTATTATTTTCCCCTTTTTTGTTCTGATTTTTCTTGTGCAGCATGATGAATGTGAAAATATGTCCAGAAGAATTGCACAAGTTTAACCTATATTGGATTATTTGCTGTCTAGGGGAAAAGAAAGGTGTGTGTGTGTGGGGGGGGGAATTTGGAAGACAAGGTTTTGCAAGGTGAATGTTGAAAACTATCTTTACATGTGTTTTTAAAAATAAAGATATATTTAAAATAAATTAATTTAAACTAAAAAATAACAAATGAGCCAATAGAGAGGGAGAAAATAAAAATAAGTGAAAAAATGGGGGTGACAGAGAAAACAAGCTTTTGGAGATGGAATGGAATGGGATCACTTGAAAAGGTAGAAGGGTTAGCCTTAGTTAGGAATAGGGCCATTCCATCATGTGAAATAGGAATTACTGAAATGAGCCCAACAGGATTTGTTAAGAACAAAGCTATACAATTCCAATAGACTTTGGATAGAAAGTGCCAACTGTATCCAGAGAGAAAACTATGGAGACTGAATGTGGATCAAAGCATTGCAATTTCATCTTTTTGGTATTATTGTTGTTGTTAGTGTTTTTTTTCTTTTTGACCTGATTTTTCTTGCATAGCATGACACATATGGAAATGTTTAGAAGAATTGCACATGTCAAACATATTTCAGATTGATTGCTATCTTGGGAAGGGATAGGAAGGAAAGGAAAGAGGGAGAAATACTTGGAACACAAGGTTCTGCAAAGGTGAATGTTGAAAACCATGTTTGTATAAATTTGGAAAAATAAAATACTTTTAAAAATAAAATAAAATAAAAAACAAAGCCACATTGGTTACAATTTCTTCAGTGTGTTTTCTAATTTTCTCTGGAGATTTTCCACTCTTTTTTACTCCAAGAAACACTAAATGTATCTGTGATTCTGTGGCTTTGGGAGCTCCTTCCACTGTTGCAAAACCAACCAATCTACATGTGCCAATCTTATTTGATGCTTAATGGTATCCTCTTACAATTTCACCCCTGGGGGTCCAACCAACATATGAAACTCCTTTCTTCCCTTCTCCTGATATCAAGAGAGCACCATTGAAGTCCTCTGTCTGCCCCACTCTCATTCCTAATACCACTCTATGACAATTTCCTACAAATAGAAATTATTTTTGAAGATCTGTAATTTTTATCATCTCCCCCATGATACTTATATCACTTCTCTCACTCCAGTCTTCTAGAACTCCTACAAGCCTACATGAACTTGCAGAAATTATAGCTAATTACTCCATAATTTACATAAAAGTCAGGTCTTTGCATGAGATTACACCAGAGCTGATAAATGTGACTACCTTTGGCTCATTTAAATAACTTAACCAGATTTTCCTCGCCTTCAGTTTAATTATCCTCTGTCCTTTTCCTCAGTGGTCTGCTCTAGTTTCCAATTTGCTGACTAAAGTTATTAGGACTCAAGTTTAGAAACATGAAAGCTGGGAAAAGAAATTCTAGTCAAGTCAACACATATTTGTGGAAGTATATTGATTTACTAAAAATTTGTTTAGTTTAAATATATAAATGGAGCCTAAGGGGGGGGATAAAATCAAGAGTGATAGTTCCTTGCTAGGTTATTATTTTTATGCTTTAAGAACGAAAGACTGGGATCTACACTATACCTACTCACAGATCTTTGATGTACATGCAATTATTCTCATTAGAGCAAGTTCAGACTCTGGGTTAAGCGACAGGAATCTTGTTTAATATCTAAATTGGAGGGGAGTACTTTCAAAGATCTAAAATTTTTAAAAATTATACATTTTGGTAGAAAAATAAAAACTTTGAAGCAAACTTTCATTGAAATGGATTACAAGGAGATCTGCACTTCGTTAATTTGTAATTTGCTTCAAACTATTTTAATGGATCCATAATCTCTCCAATGAGGTCACTCCCACCTACAAGCTCTTCTGTATATGCACTGTTCATATTTTTCCACCAATCTTTTCTAGGGGATTTTCCCAATCAATGTGCAGGAGGTCAACTTGCAACATTGCATCAACATAGACAATGATGCCCTCACAAGTGCACTCAAGCTCAGTCACTCATCAAGTTGATTCTATTTGTGCCACCCATCCACCATTCAATGCTCTCTTCCTCTTCCTTTGTGGAGACAAGAAGGGGCTCAGAGCTAAGACAAATATCCAGTAGGGCTTAGTCATCACAAATCTCCAAGATGCTAGGGATAACTGTAAGACTAGCACTTACTCAGTCTCTTTCTCCCCACTCTCTCCCCTAGATGACAAATAATCCAATATATGTTAAACATGGCAAAAATATATGTTAAATCCAATATATGCATACGTATTTATAAAATTATCTTGCTGCACAAGAAAAAAATCGAATCAAAAAGTAAAAAAAAAATGAGAAAGAAAATAAAATGCAAACAACAAAAAGAGTCAAAATGCTATGTTCTGATCTACACTCAGTTCCTACAATCCTCTCTCTGGAGCCAGAGATCATTGGAACTGACCTGGATCATCTCATTGTTGAAAAGAGCCATGTCCATCAGAATTGATCTGTTGCTTCTTTATATGACAGCTGTTAAGGGGAAGGAGGCTCCAAGCATGCCCCATTGGACCTCCACGCTTTTGTGCTCTATGTGCAATCACTCCTTGCTCTCACATCAGAAGTCCTAGCTCACCACAACTACTGGGTCTTTGCATGTTTTGGCAGTAACTGACCCAGGCTGACTTCAACCAACCACTTTTGCCACTGACAATAGTGGATTGCCTAACTGAGAAGAGCCAAGTCCATCACAGATGATCATCACATAATTTTGCCATTGCTGTGTACAATGTTCTCTTAGTTCTATTCACTTCACTGAGCATCAGTTCATGTAAGTCTTTCCAGGCCTCTCTGAAATCATACTGCTGATCATCTCTTATAGAACAATAATATTCCACAACATTCATATATCATAACTCACTCAGCCATTCTCCAACTGATGGGCATACACTCAGTTTCTAATTTCTTGCCACTACAAAAAGGGCTGTTGCAAACATTTTTGCACATGTGGGTCCCTTTTCCTCTTTTAAGATTTCTTTGGGAGATAAGCCCAGGAGAAACACTGCTGGATCAAAGGCTATGCACAGTTTGATAGCCCTTTGGGCATAGTTCCAAATTGCTCTCCAGAATGGTTGGATCAGCTCACAATTCCACCAACACTGTATTATTGTCCCAGTTTTTCCACGTTCCCTTCAACATTTGTCATTATTTTTTCCTGTCATCTTAGCCAAACTGAGAGGTATGTTGTGGTATCTCAGAGTTATCTTAATTTGCATTTCTCTGATCAATAGTGATTTAGAGCATCTTTTCATATGACTAGAAATAGTTTCAATTTCTTCATCTGAAAATTGTCTGTTCATATCTTTTGGTCATTTATCAATTGGAAAATGGCTTGAATTCTTATAAATTTTACTCAATTCTCTAGATATTTCAGAAATGAGGTCTTTATCAGAACCTCTGAATGTAAAAACGTTTTCCCAGTTTATTGCTTCCCTTCTAACCTTGTTTGCATTAGTTTTGTTTGTACAAAAAGTTTTAAACTTAATATAATTAAAATAATCTATTTTGTGTTTAATAATGAATTCAATTTCTTCTTTGGCCACAAATTCCTTCCTTCTCCACAGATCTGAGAGGTAAACTATCCTTTGTTCTTCAAATTTGCTTATAATATTACTATGTCTAAATCACGAACCCATTTGATCTTATCTTGGTATACAGTGTTGGGTGTGGGTCAATGCCTAGTTTCTGCCATACTAGTTTCCAATTTTCCCAGCAGTTTTTGTTAAATAGTGAGTTTTTATCCTCAAAGCTTGGGTCTTTGGGTTTATCTTGCACTAACCTTAACAGGTTAGCAATGAAAATCACTGGGCTGTTCATGGGCTCTTCCCTCAACTCACTGCATGAACAGTCTACCTCTTTTGCTAACCAATTTTTTTCTTTGATGATTCATCAAATGTATTAAATTGGTAGAATATGTAAGGACAGAAAGAAAAGTAGGAATTAATCTAAATAATACCCAGAAATTATTTCTCACTCTTCTCTTCTAAACATCAATAAGAACAGGGGGGGAGAGGAGGGGAAACACACACCCACTTTAAAGTATTCTCAGGTATAGAGCATGCTGTGTGTGTTACTACACTGTTTGTAACTCGAGTACCTGAGTATAAATGATTCGTTTTGGCAATTAGGAGTCATCAGCTTTTAATCCCTGGCTGTTTCCTCTTGCTACTTGATTTCCATGTGTTTAGTATATGTAAAAGGAGGAACAAAATCATTAGGATGGAAGTGCTACAAGAAAAATTAAACCATTCCCTGCTAAACAGAAATGCCTTTTAGATTATGGAATCACAGCCCACTCTTTCTTGCCTCCATTAGCATAGCCAACATCACTATCTGCTCTCAAGGAGCTTATTTAAAATCTAATTGAAGAGGTAAGACTGAAGAAACCATTTGTAAACAAGAGAAGGATCAATTAGTTCACCACAAACACCCCCCAGGGGGATCAATCACGAGGCGACTCCTGGAAGTGAATTTTTTGAAGACAGTGAACTACGAAAAAATGATAAGAGTAGAGGAAGACAGCATTCTAGCCAGGAAGAATGCCATGTACAAAAGCATTGATATGAGACCAGACAATTCCTGGACAGGAGATGTTTACAGGGTAGAATAACAGAATAGTCATAAAAGGTAACTAAGAGCTGATTTTTTTTTCATCCAAGAACCTCTGGGACGAAATCTCATCTCTCATAATCTGAATAATAGGCCATCTTCATTTCCCTTTTCTCATTCCCTTATATATTCCTCAGGGAATATATAGATAAACAGGATTCTGTCAAAGATTCCTTATTCCTACAATTAAAAAAAGCACAAATCTGAATGGTAAGCCTAGGGAAGGAACATCTAATACTGGCAAAGAATAAGGAGCAATTTCCAACACTGCTAATAAGGAGAGACCTAGAGCCCTAATTCAGTAGTGTGCTAGTAAATATTTAACAACCAACTCTCAAAAAATGTGCATGATATGTTTTTAAGTTTAATTTTCATCATTAACATTTTCTCCACAACTACTATTTTGAATTTCTAAGGCACGAATGCTCATGCTTAAAAATTTAACAATAGATTCCTTCTATTTGGTATGAGCCAGTACCCCTCTGCCCTCGTCTTTTGTATGTTTTAATCACAGAAACCAACAAGTGTCTTAGCACAGTGACTGACACCTAAAAAGTACTTCATAAATATTGGTTGCTATATGACAAGCATCCTTAAAAAATCAAATCAAACCTGCCTGAAATGAAGAGTGACAAGGGACCAAATAAAATGAACAACCCCTACACTTACCTGCTGCTGGTTTTATTGATTTAATAGTGTGAAGGAAGACTGAAGCATAAACAGATGTTAATCTGTCCCAATGGTTTATCTATAGCTAATTCTTTCTCCCTGGCTGCCTGTCTACATTCTCTCTCCATACTACTGTTTTGTTTTTGTTTTTGTTTGTTTGTTTTTTGCAAGGCTGTTTTACTATTTCTCCTTGTGTTTTTTTTTAATCATATATCTTCATGATTTTGCTTTCCGTCAAATTCTCATATTTCTGCTTTGATGATATACACTGCTAACAGCAGACAAGGAATATATTGGTTACATTTCACCTAAAGGACAGCATAAAGAAAGGATAATGAAAAATGAAGATGGCAAGGTTTTCAGGATGAATTGATGGAAAGCTTTGAATGTTAGGGATATGTACACAAACGGGACCAGGAACTGTTGGTGCATTTTTGTCATTTTTGTTGTTGTTCAGTCATTTTCAGTAGAATCTAATTCTTTGTTTTCTTTTGTGGTTTTCTTGGCAAAAATACTGGAGTGTTTTGCTATTTCCTTCTCTATCTCATTTTACACATGAGGAAACTAAGGCAAATAGGGTTGTGACTTGCACAGGATGGTGTAACCCTGACTAAATGTCTGAGGTTGGATTTGAACTCAGAAGATTCATGTTCTTGACTCCAGAACTAGGGATCTATCCACCATGCTACTTAGCTGCCCTTTATCTTTTTACTCCACCCTTAATGAATAAATACAGCATTTACTTTATTGTTCCTAGAGGTCCTTAAACAAGAGATCAACAAGAGAGTTCCACCTTATTCTTACCTACTAAACAAAATCCAGATATCTGCAAAGAGCTCCTCCCATTCCAAGTAGGATTCTTGTTAGCAGAATAATTAAACCTAGATATTGAGAAGCCAAATTGAAACTCTACTTCAGGGTAACTCTAGGCATTAAGTTATCAAAAATTATATAATGGTATGTTTGCTTGCTTTTTAAAAGACAAAACTAAAAATGAATTTATAAAAGGCATTTTGCAAAATGTTCAAAGTGGAAGGGAACTGAAGAACCATTTAGTTGAATCCTAGCATTTTACAGAAGAAATTGAGCCCCACAGAATTTCAGAATTATTCTGAAATTCAGAAGTTATCTGAAAATCAGATATTATTTGATCAGAGTTATTTTTGTTGGTAGAGATGGGGATCAAATACTGGGTTCCTGCCTATGAATCTAGTATGATATTCCTGCTTCCCCACAATTGTGGGAACACTTTCAGTGTTATCTTAATAGGCTCATTTTTACTTGGCTGGCCCAATTCTATTCAATTCCATGCCTGTTTATTAAGTACCTACTGTGTGTAAGTTGACATTGCCAGCTATTGGGGATATGAGGCAAAAATGAAGCTATATTTACCCTCCAGGATCCTACATTCTTCTGAGGGGATACAGTTTTCACACAAAAATGATATAAATACAAAGAATATATGTAGCAATTTCAAATCATTTCAAGGGGGAGAGAATGCTGAGAAAAAAAAGGGGGAAAGAATGGTCCTGTGTAGCAGGTGGCATCTGGATTGTTTTTTTTTGTTTTTTTTTTTTTTTTGAAGAAAACTAAATGTCCTATGAGGTAGGGGTGAGAAAAGTACATGGTAGACTAACTGTGAAAGGTTCCTTTATGGAAGGAAAGGGACCCACATGTTCAAAAATGTTTGTGGCAGCCCTTTTTTGTAGCGGCTAGAAACTGGAAAATGAATGGATGCCCATCAATTGGAGAATGGCTGAATAAACTATGGTATATGAATGTCATGGAATATTATTATTCTGTAAGAAACAAGCAGTAGGATGATTTCAGAGAGTCCTGGAGAGACTTGCATGAACTGATGCTAAGTGAAATGAGCAGAACTAGGAGATCAATATACATGGCAACAAGACTATATGATGATCAATTCTTATGGACATGACTCTCTTCAACAATGAGATGATTCAAACCAGTTACAGTTGTTCAGTGATGAAGAGAGCCATATATACCCAGGGAGAGGCCTATGGGATTTGAGGGTAGACCACAACCTAGCATTTTCATGCTCTCTACTGATATTTGCTTGCATTATGTTTCCCTTCTCAGATTTTTTTTCTTGTAGATCTGACCTTTTTTGTACAAGATAACTCTATAAATATGTGTACACATATTCAATTTGTCAGGTATTTTAACATAATTAACATGTATTAGACATTCTGCCATCTAGGGGAGGGGATGGGGGGAAGGAGGGAAAAATTTGTAGCAGAAAGCTTTGCCAGGGTCAATGATAAAAAAATTACCCATGCATATGTTTTGCAAATAAAAAGCTTTAATAAAAAATAAATAAAAGAAAGGTTCCTTTACATATAAAATGTTTAATGTAGTCATTGTCATGAGAAGATGGCTAAGTCAAGATGCTGTGGTATCAACACACCTTAAACATGAAAAATATTCCTTGAAATTTAAATATGCCCAGTTATCTCAGCCTTATTTTTAATGATTTCAGTTGTCCTCCTTTGCTTTCTGAGTTTTTGGAGTCTAGATAAGAGATCTTTGTTTCTCTTGTCTTACCAGTGTTATCCATGCATTTTCATGTTTTCTATGCCTTAGATCCCACCCTGACCCTACCCTTCAGCCTTCACCAAAAAAAATCACATACTTCTCTTTTTATTTTACATGACAATATAAATGTCAAACATATATTCTATTATTACCTTTTCTACATGTTGCTTTAAAAGATATCAACTGTACCTAGCCATAGCTTACAATGTACAGAAAAGAAATTTATATCTAAATTCAACAGTAACTCCTTAAGCACCTAGTGTGTGTCAAACACATAGATGTATCTGCTGGTTACTGTAATGGAATAAAAGCTCCTCAAAGGCAGAAACTGTTTCGTTTTTGTTCTAGTGCCTGGCAAAGAGGGTTTAATAGAGTCTTGCTAATTGATTGATGACTTGGAGGGCTTGGATTCATGAGGAGGCAAAAACAAAAGTCAAAGCATCCCTACCTTCAGAAAGATTATATTTGACTGGGAAGGTACAATGATGACACAATAAGTATGGAACAAAAACAAGTAAGGAAGGAAATGGCACCAATAAGTAGAGGAATCAAGGAAGACTTCAAAAATGGCAGCCTCTAAGCTGAACTTTGAAAGCAAGGATTCAGAGACTGAGAAGAGAAGGCACAGGGGGAAAGGAATGAAACAGACTTAAAGAGAAGCTAAGAGCCTGACTTGGCTATCCTAGAAAGCCTAGAAATGGGAGTTAGATTGTGGATGGCTATAAGTGCCAAACTAAGGATTTTGTCTTTTACCTTACAGACTTTTGAGCAAATTTGGTGAGATCTGTGTTTTTGGAAGATTGTTTTGGTGAACTGGGTGCAGAATTGTTTATAACTATAGAGCCTCTGAGCAGAGACCAATTAGGAGGCTTCTTGAAGGCATAAAATGTTTACTTTTTGTCTTTGTATTCTCAGCTCTTAGCAGGTGCCTGACCCACAGAGTTGCTCAATAAATAGTTGATTGATTAAGGTAGACTTAGCAAGTTTTTGGCAATTGGTTAAACATGATAAAAAGACATGGGAGCCCAGAATGCAAAACAGTTTCTGGCAATCATAAATTGAAAAAAGAAAAGGAAAATAAACTATGGGAAAGCACTTTTTCAATGCCCCATTACTGGGAATTATTTTTAGGGTAGAGGTTAATCAGTCAATGCCAGGTAATGTTTGAAATAGATAAGAATTAGCAGATTCATGAATCAGGGTTCTGTTCTTAATTCTATTCATGAAAGATGGATCATTTATCCTGTGCTTGGTTGGTAACTGTGAGCAACAGAAAATATGTATTCACAAGTTCCTATTGTGAAAAGACTGGTGTACTTAATTAGAACATACTAGTGAGATTAAAAAAAAAGAATCACTTGCTGATTAGTACAAAAAAGGCTTTTATGATGGAATGGAAAGAACATAGGCTCTGAAATCAGCAAAGAACAGGATTTGATCTCTGATGATTCTGAGAAAGTCAGAAAAAGCAATGGCTGTGGAGTCACAGCCTCTATTCAAGAGTTCATGAGAAAATCACACCTGAACCTCAGTTCTCTGTAAAATGGGGATAAAAATCCAATATCATCCCTCTCTCCCAAGGCTGTAATGAAGAACAAATGGGATAATAGGTGTAATGTTCTTTGTAAACTTTAAAAAGTGGCAAGAATATTAGCTATTCAATATAAAACTATGCCCAAAGGGCTAGCAAACTGTGGATACCCTTTGATCCAGCAGTGTCTCTACTGGGCCTTATTACAAAGAGATCATAAAAAAAGGGAAAAGGACCCAACGTGCAAAAATGTTTGTGGCAGGCCTTTTTGTAATGGCAAGGAACTGGAAACTGAGTGACTGCCCATCAGTTGGTGAATGGCTGAGTAAGTTATGGTACATGAATGTTATGGAATATTATTGTTCTATAAGAAATGATCAGCAGGATGATTTCAGAGAGACTGGAGAGACTTACATAAACTGATGCTAAGTGAAGTGAGCAGAACCAAGAGAACATTGTACAAAGCAACAACAATGATCAATTCTGATTGACATGGTTTTTTTCAACAATGAGGTGGTTCAGGCCAATTCCAATAGACTTGTGATGCATCCAGAGAGAGAATGTGGATCACAACATCCTATTTTCACCTTTTTTGTTGTTGCTTGCTTGCTTTTTGTTTTCCTTCTCATTTTTTCCCTTTTGATCTGATTTTTCCTGTGCAGCATGATAATTGTGGAAATACGCATAGAAGAATTGCACATGTTTAACATGTATTGGATAACTTGCTGTCTAAGGGAGGAAGTAAGGGTAAGAAAGGGAGAAAAAATTTGGAACACAAGGTTTTGCAAGGGTGAATGTTGAAAACTATCTATGCATATATTTTGAAAATAAAAAGCTAAAAAAAATTAGCCATTATAATTATTAATGAGGACTTAACATATGACTTAAAGAAAAGTTATTATTTCCCCACTTATATGCCAACAATTCTACATAGATGTAGAGCTGGAAGGGACTACAGAGGCCATTTAGTTCATCCCTGTCATTTTACAGATGAAGAAATCAAGGATCAAGAAGGTTGTATTTTGCCAAGGTTACCTCCATTTGAAAAAAGGATTTGAAAAAAGTATTCAATGTTCATTCCATTGTACCATGCAATGCTAATGGATTTGTTAATTCTTCTTTCCTGTCAACATTACTTGATAAACCACACACATGGGATGTGGATTTAGTTTCTGTGATTCAGAGATGAAACCAACATGTAAGGATTATTCCTCTTTCCCCACAGAATAAAACAGCAATTGCAAATATTATCATACAATAGAACAAGATTAAGCATCAGAAACTTTTGCTAGTTACCACTATAGACTGTTGGAAAAACTAGGAGAAAAGGAATTATGAGACTGACAGATGCTTGCTTATTGTACTCTTCACATAATATCATGCCTACCATCTCCCTGGCACTCAGTGCCAATGGCAAAGGTATAGAGAACTCTCGTAGTCTGGGACAGAAAGGACAGCCCAGTGGAATACTGAATAATTGGAGAGCAGACAATAAGAGAAAAACTGATTTTTAAAAAGTTAGAAAAACTCTATTTGTAACAAATGAAATAATTCCCATGATGCCAAGCCACTGGCCAGAATTTTTAGATCCCAGTTCCTAGGGTCAGGGCTTCATTTATCTAATCATTCTTTCATCCATTCATTTAACAAATATTTTAGCTGAAGGAAATACAAAAAGAATAAGAAATAGCTCTTGCCTTTGTGGAGCTACCAAATGACCAGGAAAGACCATAGGATTTGTACATATGCACATGAACACATATAACTAAAATAATAATAATAATTACAAAATATTTCTGAGAAAACACTTGCAGCTGAAAGGGATATGGAAAAGACTCATTTAGCAGGTGATACTCGAATTGAACTTTGGAGAAAGCTAGAGTCTAGGCACAGAGGCAACTCAGTGGTGCAGTGCTTAAAACACCAGGCCTGGAGTCAGGAAAACCTGAGTTTAAATTCAGCTTCATACACTTACTAGTTGTATGATCCTGGGCAATTCACTTAACCTTGTTTTGAGTAACCTCAGTTCCTCATCTGAAAATGAACTAGGGAAGGAAATGACAAACTACTTCAGTATCTTTGCCAAGAAAATCCCAAATAGGGTTAAGAAGAGTTGAACATAACTGATCCACTTAACAAAAGAAGTCTAAAGGCAGGGTCTAGCTCTCATTCTCCTGAATCTTGACTGGTTTGTGGGCATTGCAGATAGTTAGCAAACATCACCATTTACTCCCTAGCAATACACAGTCATGTCAAAAAGAAGTCCCCAAAGAGGTGTTCTCAGTCACTAAAAATAAGACATGAACAATGGGACCCATATAGTTATAAGAGCCAGCAAACTCACAATTCTGTCCAGTATATCCCATATGCAACAGTTTTCAAATATTGAAAGGTAACCTGAAGTCAACCAAAATTATTAGATGAGCAAAGCAAAGGAGAACAAGGCATTCCACCATAAATTTTGTCTTATAAGTGACTCATCAACACTGTCAGTGGTTAGGTGTTGTCAAATAGAAACAACAGCTTTTTGTCTTACTCATAAGGGAAGTTTAACAGTATCTGCAAAGAAGTGGGAAAGGAATCAAGGCAAAGAACCCAATGATCTGACGATTCACTGTATCAATTTAATTTTTCTATTGGCACAAGCAGGATTAGCGACTTAGGGACTTCCTTTGACAGGTGGCAGACTCTATTTGATCGCTCTTGGTGCATTACAAAATACAACTCTAACAACACAATGAAGTAAGAACTTCAGGATTCTGTGATTTCATCATTGTGGCAACTCCCCCAGCACCACCATTAACAGTAGATCACAACCTAGCTATAAATTAGCAGATAGTTACTTAAGACCTCAAGAGGTTGTGTTCTACATCAGGAATGGGATTTGCATCATTTCTCCCTGAATGCAAGTCTATGCTATCTGTCATCTGATCTCTCTTAGTTTTAGTTTCCTGATCTGTAAAAGGAAGTATTAAAATAAATGATTGAGATTCTTCTGGATAAGGCAGCCTAGGTGTACAGAGTGGTACAGAGAACATGGGACTTTGGCTTGAGAATGTCTTGAGTACAAATCTTATCTCTGATATTTGCTATATGAGCAGGGCTAAGTCTCTAATTCTCTCTGAATCAGTTTCTTTAACTGTAGAATGGGAATGATCATGTCTATATTACTATTACCACAAGGTTACTGTATGGATCAAATTATATAATATTTGTAAAGTAGGTACCTCTGGGTACAAAAGCACTAGAAATGCTGAAATGCAAGAATATATTGGGGGGGGCAGCTAGGTAGCACAGTGGATAGAGCACCAGCCCTGAAGTCAGAGGACCTGAGTTCAAATGTGATCTCAGACACTTAACATTCCCTAGCTGTGTGACCCTGGGCAAGTCACTTAACTCCAATTGCCTCAGAAAAAGCAAAATATATATATTTGAAGGACCAAGTAAATTTTTGTGTCAATGGTCATATAAGGTCCTTTTAGCTCCAACAATTTATGATTCTATTTGTTCAAATGGCACTGTGATTTATTAAGTACATAGAACTCATTAATTTTCTTTAATATTTACAAAAGAAAGAGAATTTTCCAAATCAATAAAAACTAGGTATTTTCAGAGTTGGATGAAGTAAGAACTACTCCGGGGACATTATGAAACACCATAGAGCTATAAATGGTTTGTTCTGTCCTAGGAAAAGTTAGGCAAAATAGGTAATTTTTTTGTTTAAATGATCTAAGTTTCTGTTGGTATTCATGGTAGTTAAATTCAGAGTAGACAGAATAGACAGAGAGATATCTTTAGTCAGAATAATAATGGGATGAAAAACTACTAGAGATTCTTTAATTTATATGGCTTCTTGATGGATGTTATTTCAATTATACATTTATATATATGTGTGTGTGTGTGTGTGTGTGTGTATGTGTATGTGTGTGTGTTATAGAAAATCTATAAGCCATAATAAAGTGGGATTGCTAGGACTTTGGCCCAAATACTGGTACTCTAGACAGAACAGTATTCCTCTTTTCCCAACCCAGCCCTCACCTTCAACAACCCAGCCCAATTTACTACTTAACTCAGCCCTGTGTCACAATCATACAGGGTCTCAGACCTGCCTTCCCAAATCCCCCTCCCCCAAACCTGTCAAACACTGCCTGGCCTTTAGAAACAGGGCAAGAGAAATTCTGGCATTAACACCTGGAGGGATGAATGGGAGGGCAGTATAGAGTGATCAGGCCAACCATTACCCCCTTCCCCATGTCTAGAAGATTCAGCCCTACTGTTCTTTTTTTACATTTTTCCTATCTTCTAGCATTCTCTAAAACCTAGCCTTCTCCTGAAAAATACAACATTCCCTGGACCATTCTCCAAGGCTGGAAAGTGTACCTGGGGTAGTAAAAACAACATGGTGTTTGAAGACAGATAAGTGTATTCAATCCTGTTCTGGTCACTGTCCTTGGGTTACCTCTCTGCAGCCCAGTTTCTTTATAAAACATGGAGGTTGGACTAGATGCCTCTAAAGATCCGTTTCCACTAGGATCTCATGTTCCTCTTACCCCCTTTGATATATAAAAAAGAGAAAACCTCTTCCTTGCTCCCCAATGCTTCTTTCAGACCTTCCCTCTGAGATGATCACTTAGCAACAATTTCTCATTCTGTCCCGATTCTTGATGAGTCATCTGTGGATCTTTAGGTTGCTCCTTTGCCTCTCCAACCTGTTCAGAACCTGACTATGATGCCATCTTTTCCTCTCCTACAACCCTCTGGCCTCCAAGTTATTCAGCCTCCTCAACTCCCACAGTGGCCTGCACAGGACATGATTCTCCTCCCCTCAACCTAATTCATCCCCTGTACTAGAATTCTTGCTTACAGGACCGAGCAGTAATTATTCTCAGGCTTGTGAAAGAACATGTTGGAAGATCCTAACAAGTGGGGGGACTTCTCAGAAATGAAACCTAACTCTGCACTAGAAATTGAATACAAAAAGCATTCAACAGGCATACAGTTACCATCACTTATGAGCATAAGAATTGTGAGATCAGTTTGTTAATTAAATTAATTAAAAGCACCAAACAAGCTAATGTTTAGTTCACATATAGAAAGCAAAATTCAATATTCCTAACTTCAAATCAGTGACCATACAATTTAGCTGATCTTGACAAGCTCATGATTTTTGGCCAGAAAGGGAGAGTTAGGGCAGGCGAGTACAAAATTATATCCCAGTATGGTTCAAGTGTTGTGACAAAGCAAGTTTCCTTAGTCTTTTCCTTTGTAGTCCCACAAAGCAAGAATGTGAATTCATTAGATAATCAAAAAGGATTTAGAATTACTGGGGTTTTGTTTAAGTTGAATTTATATAGGACCATAACAAAGTCACAAGGGAAGAAAGAAAAAAATAAGAATAATACTGTTTTTTAATTAATATTTTATTTTTTCCCAATTGCACAGTTAAAACAAAGGGTAATATTCATCAGGCCCAAGAGGAAGGCCTTCTTTAGAATGAGCCACATAGCTACTCATCTTTTCCTGATGTCTTCCTGGTACTTTTTTGGAACAGATAAAATCTCATCACAATCTTATGAAACATTTTCCCAGCTCTCATTCCCTTCAATAAGTAATAGATTCAGAGAAGCTCTCAGATTTAGGGACTTAAAGATCGGTTCATGGAGGCCCCTTCTTTTATAGCTAAGGAAACCAGCAATAGACTGTCCTTTCAACTTCTATATACAAACTTTGGATGTGAAGTTCCCTAGTCCCATTCCCCTTTCTCAAATGGCTGATTCTTCTTTAAAGAAGTAAATCCAACCTGTCAAGTCACCACACACCCCCAGGGGCTCCTCCAAATCTGATTGTTTTACAGACAAAGCACCAAGATGCCTCTCGACTGCCTTGGGAGAGAAAAAAATAAATAAATACTTCATTGAACAGCCTGAAAGCATCCAACGAGCCCACTCTTCCTCCAGATGCTTCCAAGCTTAGTCTTGTAAATAGATTTAATAAAAATTCATCAGCCTGAAAACAGCTGCACTAGCTTGAAATTTTACCAGCTCTTCTCACACTTAGGAGCACCAGAGGGATGATGCATCTGCTAGCTGGGAGCAGAGAGGGCCTGAAGAAATATTCTACTAGTGATGAGAAATGGAAGTTTGTTTCTTAGAGGGATGGATTTTCTCACCTCAGTAACACTCTTCTAGGTCCAGCTTCAGATTTTATCAGGCCCAATGTCTCTGTACATAGCCTCAATTGAATGGCTCACTTAAATGCTAAAGGTTTAAATGATGGGGTTTCACAATATAATCACTACTACCAATAACTTGGTTCAGATTGTAGGACATAATACTCCATGTTGTCTTCTCACCAGTCAATCAACAGGCAACAAGCATTTATTAAGCATGTTTGATGGCTCCCAAAGGGCTTATATTTTATAGGACATAAACAATCCCGTTTTATTTCCTAATCTCCAGGCTCTTCTTACCAATCTCCTTATCGAACATCTCCAAGTAGATGTCTCTTTAGCATCTCTAGATCAGAATTCATTCTTTCCCCTCAAATCCTAATTTATTCCTATAATTCCTATTTCTCTTGAATGCACCATGGTTGTTCAGGTCCTCCAGCTTGAAACCTCAGAGTCATCCTCAATTCTTTATTCTTCTTGTGCCATACCTAAAATGGTTGAAAACAGCTTATTGTTTCTCCTTCTTTGATCTATCTTACGTCTAGGTCCTTCTTTTCACTCATACATCCAACTGTAGTTCAAGGCCTAATTATTTCTCATTTTAAATACTGCAAACATTGCCTCCTAAGAAATCTTCCCTGATCGAATTCATCTTCTGCATCTTGACTGAATTCATACTCCTAAAGCACAGTTCTAACCAGGTCACTCCCCTCCTCAAGAGCTCTTAGTGGCTCCTTTTTACCTTAAATATAAGATACAAACTCCTCTGTTTGACTTTTTAAACTTTACAATCTGAACTTGGGTGACCTTTCCAGATTTGTCACATGTTATACTCATGCACTTGACTTCTTGCCAAACAGGGTCCATTCACAATTCTTTTTACACAAGCTTCTGTCTTTCACTTCCAAGTATTTGCAAGGGGTATTCTTCATCCAAGTATGTCCTTCCTTTTCGTTTGTGATTTAACTGTTGTAGGGAACTCCCAATTTAATAAGCATTTATTAAGTACTAATGATTTGGGGTCTAATTTTTCAGCTGTTGAAGGCCAGCATTAGTTTTTCCTCATAGGATGTTCAAATTAAATACAATAAATAGCAAAGGAGTAAGATGACAAAAAGGTAAATCAAATTGAAATTAACCATACATATGACCTGTATATCTAGGGGTGACTTTTTGCTTCATGCATGAGTATTTTATGTGTAAGCCCAATGCCTCTGAACTTTGGGCTTACGTGGACCAGACCTAATCTTGGGCACATTCTCCCTCACTTCCCCCCAAAACACATTTCTGACTCACATTGCCTCTAAGAAATTTCAAGATATTGGTCAAATATTTCTACATCTCTATATATGGGGATAAAACAATGTTCCTTGCCCCTTCAAAAGATAATAATTAGATACAGGACACACAAGTCAAGACATCACCTCATGATATCATTGGTCCTCCTTAAAAACAAAAGATGAAGCCAGACAATCTTTTTTCTTAATTTCATAAAAAAATGCAAAACAACACAAAGGATTTACATTAGCCAAGAAAGTCAGTGATATAATTCTCCTTCCTCTCCAGAGAGATTCATTCATTCATTCACTCCTTCATTAATTCATTCTCTCTAAGGTGATAAAATCTAGATAAGAGAATTATCCTGTATCCTCCTATAAATCTGCCAGAGAATACTACTTTGTGTAGAGAGGGCACTTCATCACACTGTCTTGACATTTCAAGGGTACTAATGGAGCACATGACTGTCCATTAGTTTTCCCTCACTTTCCTTCTATCACCAACCCATTTGTTTTCAATCATACACTTTTCCAGTGACATCCCTCTCCTATATGATGACTCATTTTTAATATGTTCAAGTGTGCTCATACCTACCATGAGCCTCTCCATTGTCCTTTGGGTAATATTTAATTTGAATTCTTTGGGGGAAAAATAGTAGTCAGTGAATTCGAACAGACTGTTTTAGGAGAAGTGTTGGTGTTGGACTCAGTCTTTTTCAGGGAGTAGCTTGGAGTCATAAGAAATGAATGAATGCAAAAACAATAGAGCCTATTTTTTTCTGTTCAATTCTGTATGGAGTGAAAGAATGGATGGACTTCTTTGTCTATGGTTTGTCAAAGATATGTGTATTGGAACAGAAGAGGTCTATAGGTAAGTGATAATAGCAGATAACTTCTAAATATCACCATGTGTCTAATTCAGACTTGGATAATTGCATAATTCAGACTCAATAATTTCCCCAACTTCCTCAACCTCCTCTCCTGCCTGATTAAAAGATTGGAGAGTGGAACACTAAACTCTTCCCAAAACTTTCCTTTACAAAGGGCAGGATTTAAACTTTGGGGCTTATTGTTTACTTTCTGTCTGCAAATCTGCTTGCTTTCATCTTCTGGAAACAAGATGCCTCATCATTGGGTACCCCTAGTATTTCTCCTTGCCCTCTCTGGCTTCCTTTTGTGTGCTGTTTCTCTCTATGAATATCAAGGACTGTCTTTCTTTCTCTTATTTATATCCCTGGTGTTTAGCATAATGTCTAGCACATAAATGAACACTTTATAAATGTTTATTGAGTTGAAATGAAATCCAGTATGATTAAACCAGTATATACAAAGCATACCAGAGAAATTTTGTTCACCATTCTGAAAACAGCATAAGAGAGTTAGATCTGGAAAGGACTTGTCCAAGATCACAGATTAGTAAGCATCAGAGGTGAGAACTGAACTCAAGTCCCCTGACTCCCAAGCTAGTTCATTTTCCACTATATCAAACTACCTCTTATAATGACATAAGAAATATTAAAGGACTTTAAAAATACTGAAAAACATGCTAAAAATCTAAGGATTAACTTGAAGTCCATTTAAGGTCATGAAATATATAAGTATGTATGTGTGGATGTGTTTGTGTGTATATTTGTGTATGTATATATATATATATGTATATATACATACATATATGTACATCCATGTATATCCCTACAGAAACTTACAAACTGCTCTAGACTATACTTTTTATTTCTCTTCCATATAACTGAAATTTCTTTATCTTTCCTACTAATATTAAAATTTTCTTCTCAAGTTCCAAATTATTTTGAAAGCCTTCTTAATTGAACTAGATGTATAGTCTAATTTTTCAGCTATTGAAAGTCAACACCAGTTTTTCCTCATATGTCTCTATTAAGTTCAACAAATGGTAAAGAAGTAAGATGAAAAAAGTAAGTCAATTGAAATTAAC